>JAOWBH010148159.1:1315-12468 GCA_028566215.1 Silene coronaria | reverse complement strand
AAGTGCACTTCATGGTAAATTATTAATTAATACCTCTACTTTAAAAGAATTTAATCTTACAATTATCATTCTTATTCGAATTAATTTGTTTATTCACTAATATATTTGATTTATATAGAGAAAATACGGTCTCGTCAATAAATGATAGACTTGAATTAAAATTTCTAATATGATATATGAACTATACAATTCCTAAATGTTGGAAGGAAAAGGTTATAAGTTCTACAAAGTAGAACCGCATTCCGCATACTAGCATACTATATTTTTAGATATAATACCTACAAAGCCGTCATAGTTAGATTAAAACTCATTTTTCTATAATATAAAAAATATCTATATTAGTTATAAAGGAAAAAAAATGATAAATACATACGCAAGAATCCAATTCTAGCCCGTGCATTGCACGGGTATAAAAACTAATTCGGGTATAATAAAGCTTAAGTTACTTTAACCTATGTTTGAGAAACCAGATTTTACAATACTCGGAACGATGAAATGTTTCCTATTAAATTGATCTGATAATGACTTAGTTACTTTAATAGATTCCAAGTAAACATGTAAAAGCACACAAGTAACAAACCCAACTTTATACAGTAATTATCTGGCTAATACTTCATATAACTTATAAACCATCCGAATTCCCAGTTGATGTACGATATAGCTCAAAACCCATATTCCTCACGACATCACATTGAAAAAGTGATCTGCACGCAACCTTCTGATCTGGAGTCAGACGCGCTACCATTGCGGCGATTGCGCCACAAATCCTATTTGTGAAATTATTAATAAACTAAAATACCCCCACACACCAAAAAAAAAAAAATTATTGTCAAGGGTTCAAAGACCTCACGTGTGTGAAGAATCACTTTCCCACGTCGGGGAATAGAGATGGGTGATTTAATTTATAAACTAAGGGGCTATTTCGCCCATAGCCAATTGGTTTTGGATCGACTTGTAAATTGACACTCTCCCCTCCTCGATGGACGGCCCATATGCGAATCTAAGGCATTGTCCGTTATGTATCTTTCATTTATTTGATACAGTAAGTATACTTACTATCCATTGCCTGTGCGTTAAATAATTTGAGGATAGAATTAAGAAGGTGTTGGCAATCATAAGACACGAGTTATGTGGAAACGTAATAAAAATAGTAGTACTATTAAGAAGTAAGTTGCCCTTACATGGAGGGCAGGGTCACGGGAATTGAAAGAGAAAGAGAAAGAGTAGGAGAAGACTCGTGAAATTAGTTTGGATGGTTCTGAAAAAGGGGTGGGTACCCTTTGAGGCATACTACTCATCTTCCTTTTAATTACTTCCTCGTCCTGTCATTATCCCCTCCTACATTTTAACTATAACTACATTCATCCATAAATTCTTGACAAGTTTGGATCATCTCTATTACTTTCTCTTTATTTCCTCTATAATCTACCCATCTTTTAATGTATTTTTTTTCTCCATTCATTAAAACTTTATTGTTATGATACGATTACAACCATTGGATCATCATAAGATTTGATCCGGAGCGTTCATAGGAAATTGAGGTCCATTTCTTTTGAGGAAATGGAGAGCATTTGGACCGGTCATTGACATGGTTAGATGAACCATCTCCAAAATCTTAAGGCGATGGTTGAAGTCCCAAGATCGACTTTATATTCAAACACGCCCCCTCACACGAATACCCTTTGGGCTTGAAGTGTGGATGCAACTGCAGGCCTTCTCATACCTAGTTCTAAATCCTCCTCTCAGTAGAGTATCGTTTTAGAAAGAAATTGTACATTTTTGGTATAATTAATTTATTAACGTCTTTAAGAACTCATCCAAACTTTTAAAATTATGTTGGAATATAAACCGACATGTAAGTGTCCCACATTATTGGAGAAAGAGAGATTGTACCACTTCATATTGCTAATTGTTTTAAGATGCAACCTTCAATGAGTTTGACAAGTGGTCCGTCTTGACCCGACCCATTTGCATGTTTTAACAAATCATAATCAATATCCTCTTCAGCTCGGGGTATTACAGTCTGCAGATAACCAAGATGAGTGGGCACTTTAAAGACGAGGAATTGAAGGTGTATGTGTTTGATCAATAAGTTGACCGGATTAAAACCCTAAATGTAATAATAGTGTAATTGAAGTGGGATCAATAATGGACAATTGCATGCGTTAGTCATTTTCCCGTGAACAAAAAGTGTATAAACTCTGGATGCATGCATGATCACAAGGCATACAGTATGTTGGATGTTGTATCAACCAATTATCAAACATCACATTAGCTTAGTATGGGCATTATATGAACAAAGCCAAATTATACTTTGGAATTTTTTGGGCCAATATGACCCTAATTATAGGGATAAAAAACTTCTCATTTAAAATATTAACATGATG
Organism: Silene coronaria; assembly: GCA_028566215.1. Lineage (NCBI taxonomy): Eukaryota > Viridiplantae > Streptophyta > Magnoliopsida > Caryophyllales > Caryophyllaceae > Silene > Silene coronaria. The sequence continues at coordinate 10,081 of JAOWBH010148159.1, read as the reverse complement.
TATTTTGTATTGATGAAAATCCAATGAACATTAACATCAAAGTATCAAACACTGACTGAATCTTTCAACCTCCTAAGATTTGAGAGGTTAATTAGTGGTCCAGAAATCCCTTAAAACTCCTTGAGTAACCATCCCAAATAAGGATCCTTATATATAGTGTTTGGGGAAGTGGAGTGCTTAATAAAGGGCTATTTTTATATTAACTTTTTCTTTTTTAAATGACAATTTACAACTTGTTGGTCATGAGTTCAAAGGTTGCAGCTCAAGCCTGCAAAACTGACTTGATCCAAATAACCGCTTTGAATATTGAGACCCGTTCTCCCCCGCACTCAAGCAAGGACCCGGTGTTGGTCTGCTCCTATCCCATTTGACCCGGATGTTGCATATTGACAATTATCTCTAAATAACTTAACAACACGCCCGAAAACGATCTGGCCCTGAATTCTTACGAAACCAAAATAACCTTATTTTCACCCGACCACATCAGTAGCAGATCTTGAAACAAATAATAAGGAAGCCAAGACTTGAACACTTAATTTCATAGCGATTACATTCATTTAATTACCAAAACAAGAGGGGTCGAATGCTAATTTATTCAGTGAAATATACCTAAAGTTAAATTGTTAGGATAAGGTCAGGCCCCTCCCGATAACCCGATATAAGTAAAGTCTTCCACTAAACCCGATTGACCCACTTACATGTCTACTATATTAAGGCAATACCAAAATTATTGTAGCCACAACCAACTTTACCAAACAGAAAGAGCCAAAAGATTCCAATTGTCAATTTGAAACTACAAATCATTTAGAGATCAGAGAATGAAAGAAAGCCAGGAAGGCACCTTTACTGAGGACAAACTAGAGTGATAGATGCTGAGACAAGGAGGATGATACCATTTTGTAATCTTATGCTCAAATAATTTTCTGTATCTAATGTCACATGCCAATTACTTGACTTGTTACTTTCTTTGCCTCACATCATATTGCTCATAACATTCCCTCTATGCTTTTCATTTCATTCACTCACTCTTACAGTTATACTGTCACTCTTATCATCAAATTCTCTTCTTTTTCCTGCAAAAACACCAGGAATTTCACTGCATCACCCAATAGTAACTTTCATGCAAGTTCAGAATTTTCAGCTATGTTTTCCTAAGTCTAAACAGTAAACACCACAGAAACAGTGGTAAAAAGGGTTTAAAAAAACAGGAGGGACAATGGGAAATGTACAATTTTTTGTATATGTTTTACTTCTTGCAGTAGCTAGTTTGAGAAGTACCAATGCTGTTAATGGAGAGGTCTCGGTCGACCTAAACGACGACGTTTTAGGCCTGATAGTGTTCAAATCAGACCTCCAAGACCCACCTGCATTAAATTCATGGACAGAAGATGATGCATCCCCTTGTTCCTGGAAGTTCATCAGGTGCGACTCGGCAGGACGAGTTTCAGGCCTCTCTCTTGCCGGTCTCGGCTTGTCGGGCCGACTAGGGAAAGGGTTGATGAAGCTACAAGCCCTAAAGGTATTATCTTTATCACACAATAACCTAAGTGGTGACATTATCCAAGAGATAACCCAAATGCCTACACTTGAAACTCTTGACCTTAGCCACAATAAATTTTCAGGAGAATTCCCAAGCTCATTTTCCAAAATGGGTAATTCTCTAAATTACCTTGATTTATCACATAATATGTTATCTGGTCCATTAAATGATGAGATTTTCCAAAGTTGTGCTTCTCTAAGGTACCTTTCCTTATCAGGAAACTTCTTAGAAGGTCCAATTCCTAGTACACTTTCTAAATGTAGTGTATTAAGTGGGTTAAACCTATCAAACAACCATTTTTCTGGTAACCCATTTTTTAATAATGGCGGATTATGGTCTTTAAACAGGCTCAGGTTATTAGACCTTTCTAACAATCATCTATCTGGTGATCTTCCTACTGGTATACATAACTTACATAACCTTAAGGAATTGAATTTGCAAGGTAACCAATTATCGGGTTCGTTACCATCAGATATTGGTTTATGCCCTCATTTGGTTAAAGTTGATATCAGCAATAATTCCATCAGTGGAGAAATACCCAGTTCATTTAGCAGGCTAACCTCATTGATTTTCCTAAATTTAGCCAATAATATGTTATCTGGTGAATTTCCTCAATGGATCAAAAACCCGTCAGTCTTACAGTATTTAGATATCTCAAATAATGGTTTATCAGGAAATTTACCTGTTTCATTGGGTTCTCTCAAATCAATTCAATTTTTGAATTTGTCAAACAACAAAATTACTGGGAATTTGCCCATCTCAGTAGCTTACTGTACTGAGCTGAAAACATTACAGCTTAAGAATAACCTCCTAAACGGGAGCATCCCAGACGAGCTGTTTTCGATGGGTTTGGAAGTGTTAGATTTGTCAGGTAACATGATATCAGGCTCAATTCCGTCAGGCTCAAGTCGATTATTTGGATCATTGACGGAGTTGGACATCTCTAGTAACAGTCTTACAGGAGATATCCCACCAGAAGTAGGCCTTTTCTCCAAGTTACAATACTTAAACTTGTCCTGGAATAACCTGCAGTCTAGGGTACCCCCAGAGATTGGGCATCTCCCAAATTTAACGGTATTGGATCTTAGGGATTGTGGATTATATGGGATAATCCCTGCTGATTTGTGTGATTCCGCAAACAACTTGTCTATCCTCCAGTTGGATGACAATCACTTAACTGGACCCATTCCGAAAGAGATTGGCAAATGCACCTCACTCTATCTACTGTAAGTACTCATTGTTCGCCTATTTTTTCAGTACGCAATTACTTATATGAGACGGTCTCTTACCTATGAGACAAGACAATTTATCCTATGATAAACTAAGTAATAGATATCGATATGGGTGTGTCTCACATGTGAGATCGTTTCCATACAAGACTAGCAGCTAATCTTTAGTAATTTATTTATGTTAATACTAGTTTTTTGAGTTTATATTAACTATATATATGGATTGTCTTTACATGAATAACAGGAGCATGTCTCACAACAGCTTGAGTGGTCCAATCCCGAGCTCGATATCAAACTTGCAGAGGCTTGAAGTCCTGAGAATCGAGTCAAATGAGTTTAGTGGGGAAATGCCTAAAGAACTAAGTACACTGCAAAATCTAGTAGCAGTAAATGTCTCCTACAATAAACTCATTGGTAGGCTTCCTCCAGGGGGAATATTTCCAAGCTTGGATGCAAGTTCATTACAAGGCAACTTAGGACTTTGCTCACCCTTACTCAAAGGCCCGTGCAAGCTCGATGTGCAGAAGCCTTTAGTCCTCGACCCAAATGCTCTCCCAAACCAAATGCATGGAAATAACCAAGGAGACGGCGCGACAAGAAGATTAGAACCTCATAGGTACCTTAGTATCTCAGCCATCATTGCTGTATTAGCAGCTGCAGTCATTGTCATTGGGGTGGTAGTCATAACCTTACTAAATGCCTCAGCTCGGAAAAAACTTGCATTTATCGACAATGCCCTAGAAAGTATTTTCTCGAGTTCTTCAAGATCGATGACACCCTGGATTGGAAGATTAGTTCTCTTCGGAGCAAGGTCCTCTGGGAGTTTGTTCACCGACCCTGAATCATTGATGAATAAGGCGTTTGAGATAGGGGAAGGAATTTTTGGAACTGTTTACAAGGCCTCTTTGGGGAATGAAGGAAAAATAGTAGCAATTAAGAAGCTTATAAACTCAAATATACTTCAATACCCTGAAGACTTTGACAGGGAAGTCAGGATGCTCGGAAAGGTGAAACACCCGAATGTGGTTGCTCTTAAGGGATACTATTGGACTCCTCAATTACAATTCTTGGTCTCAGAGTATGCTCCTAATGGAAGTCTACATTTCCGGATCCATGAAAGACCACCCAACATGGCACCACTTTCTTGGGCAACCCGTTTTAGAATCATGCTCGGGATAGCGAAAGGGCTTGCTCATATGCATCATTCATGTCACCCACCAATGATTCATTACAACTTGAAACCAAGCAACGTTCTGCTAGACGAGAATTACAATGCTAAGATCTCCGACTTTGGACTTGTACGGTTCCTCACTAAGCTCGAAAAGAACACGAGTGGCAACAAGTTTCAGGGTGCACCAGGATACGCAGCCCCGGAACTGGCATGCCAAAGCTTGAGGGTCACTGAAAAATGCGATGTATATAGCTTTGGAATTATCGTTCTCGAGATTGTGACAGGAAGAAGGCCAATTGAATATGTCGAAGATAATGTGATAATATTGAATGATCATGTAAGGGTGTTACTAGAAGAAGGCAATGTGTCGGATTGTGTTGATCGAAGCATGGGAGAGTACCCAGATGAAGAATTTTTACCTGTTTTAAAGTTAGCCTTGGTTTGTACTTCTCAAATTCCTTCGAGTCGGCCATCGATGTCTGAGATAGTTCAGATTCTTCAGGTGATCAAGACCCCAGTTCCTTATAGACACGAAGCTTATTGAATTTTCAGTAGTAATCTTTTTTTTTTTTTTTAATCTGAAAGTGTAATTGAATTGTAGTAGCTAGAATGTTAAGTGAATGTGTTTTTTTCTTTTTTAATTTCCATTTGTCATTAGAATGTGAGTAGTCCTTCCATTGTTGTCTGAATATGGTTAAGGCCTTTTCATTATTAGCAAGTGATGTTCTGTAATCAAGAATTCAACTTGGACGTTTAGATGAGTTACTGTTAGGTGACTACTATCCAGTCAAAATTCCAGGAACACTTGCGAATTTCTCACATCAAAACTAGGGGCAGAGCTTGATATAATGATCTCTAACACTATTGAGTATTGATGATCCTACATTGCATATTCAGTTCGACTGTCTAAATTTAAGACTTCTCACAACCTTTGTTGATTTGCACCTCTATTTTAAATGCGTGTGAAAACCGTCTTTAAGTTAAGACGGTCTTAAATGATGTTATATGTTAGATGCACCTAAAAGTTTCTATCATCAATAGGTAGAGATCATGGTATTAAATTTGGGTAGAGTTATCAAGCCAAGCTCGCATTACCAAGCTTTTTAAGGTTACCAGAAGTCCGGATCTGTAATTTAATCAAGGCCACATTCATAACGCTGTACTAATTACGTCACTAACATCAACGCTAAGATCCAAGACACTAACCAACTTTATGATGGTACAATTTTACACATTACTCGTATTTCATCAAGGCAGGAAATGAATGTCATTATTCGACCTCAGGAAAACCAGCAGCACCGCCAGTGCAACAGCAATTTTAACTTTTTAAGCCATAACTAACTATTTTCTTGCTCGAATTGCACCTTTCTTTTTGAAATAATTTTTTTTATTAAAACATGCTAATTTTCACTCACCCTCTTTCCCTATTTTTATTTATCCCTTTAATAGTAAGCCAGTAGTGTACACTAGGACATTGTGCATATTAAAATCAAGAACCCAGCAGGTAATATGGCAAAAATCATCTTCTTTCCGCGAATCATTTTCTCCTTTTAACAGCTGACCCATAAAAAACAAGCTTGGAAACAAACAAAAGCATCGAAATTGATTATGATTTGAATAAATAAAACCAACTCTAATACATTAATTCCACGGCAAAAACCGGCTACTGTGTTTGTATCCTGGAAAAGACCGCAAATCCAAGGAAGAGAGGGTTCACAAAAGGTCAAGCAACAAGAGAAGCTAACCAAAAGTAGGGCATTAAACATCATGCAATGCCTTCGTCAAATACAGTTTACTGAAGTTTTGTCCAGCAACCCTGCAACAAAGGCCACAAAAGAACTCAAATCAAGCTCAGAACATGATGGAGCCCTAGCAGGAGCCTCAAATAAATATTTGTAACAAGCACAATATTCCAAGTAGTTATAGAAGTACTTAGATTTCCATCAAACTGAACGCCAAACAGAAAACGCTAACAGTAAGTGAAAGATCATCCGGAAACATAATCGATATCTTCAGCAAAGTAGTACTAACTCCATCCTATTTATATTACCCTTCTTGACTTTGATGGTCAACTTTGACCATTACGCTTTGTGTGGATAAAAGAATGTAGAGGGAAAGAAATTTGGGGGGAGACAATTTCATTTGTTTGGTAGCAAAATGGGGGTGGAGGGATTTAGAGGGGGAATGAGTCCTTCCTTTTTCATCCTACATAGCAAATTATTTCCCCCCAACAAAAGAAAGATTTGAACAGAAAACTCCCTCTTTTGCCTCCCCTCCTCCTCCCCCAATTTATTTATTCAAAAGAAGGCTAAACACAACTCCTTCTATTTAGTTTTTTCACTACACTAGAGTTGATAACAATTACGAGTTGTAGTAACACGGGATAGAATATGAAAGCTGAGGCAAGTCACATACAATAGACATTTAAAGCCAGATTTCTCAACAAATAAGAAGGGTAACTCGTCAAATCATAATCCACAAACAACTGTTTGTCTGGGCTCATCAGATTTATAATTCATCCCTTCAGTTCTTTGTATACCTTCTCAATTATTTTCGCTAGTATATTGAGAAATGTGTGTGAAAGGTTGGAGTCTAAATATTGACGATGTTAGGGAAGCAGTTGTTTACATGAACATAATTGACGAGTTACCCTTCCGATTTGTTGAGAAACCTGCCTTAAACCTCTTATGTCTGTGACTTGCCCTAGCTTTCATATTTTATCTGTGTCAATATATCGTGATTGTTATCAACTTCAATGTAGTGGAAAAATAAATTGAAGGAGTTCACAAACTTTGTTTGGATACAAAAAAATGGAGAGAAGGGAGGGAGGGGGCAGGAGGTAGGGGAAATGGAGGGATTTTCCTTCACTGCAAATCCCTCCGCCCCCATTTTGCTACCAAAAAAAGTAAATTGTCTCCCTCCAAGTCACTCTCCTCCCCTCTATATCCCTCTAAATTCTACTATCCAAACTACTAAGTAAGCCTCTCCAAATATATATGAAAGTAGAATGCCAAATTTATCAAATTTGATTTATCACAAAAAAATTTAAAACATTGTCAAATTCATCAAGTTGATTTATCACAATGAATACTTAATGCTGTCTCTGTATAAAATTGTAACTATCTATCAAAGTTGACTGCAAATCAACCATAGTCAAAGCGGGACAAATATAATTAGGATGGAGGGATGGAATACCTACCTAACTTTAGCATTAGCAAACCTAAGTACAAAACACATGCTATCCTAACCCCTCTTAAGCCTTAGCCAGTTGTTGTGACTAAGGGAAACAAGAGACATACCCATTAATTTGGTTGCAGTGGTTTGAAATTTGATTTGTTATTAGGAAACTTTCCAGTCTTGAAGGCTCGGGAATAGGCTTGAAGATAGGATTTGAAGGATCCTCCTCAGGCAGAGGTTCTTCCCCGGCGGCTTTTCGAGCAGCATTATCCGCCCTACACAACAAATACATAAACAGCGTTACAACAGAAGAAACAAGAGAGACCAAAACAATAAGGATAAGTGCATTAGAATGCAATAGCTTTCTCTTGCGGACAAAACTATTCAAACCCAATGAAGACCCTGTGTTAGTATAACAACAAACCCCGTAGTATAACAACAAACCCCGTAGATTAGTGAACAGAGTTCACATGCAGAAAAGCGGGTATGAAATCATTACATATTTTTAAGAAAAAGGCAATATCAACCTCGCAACCAATTGAAATGCAATGAGGTACTAGCCGAGACACCTAGGGCATAGGAGCGCCTTAGTACATTTGCACAAGGCCCAGCTAACTAGGCACAGTGGCACACCACTATAAAATTTACATATTTTTTTCATCTACATTTATTATCCTTCCCTTTGTCCTATTGACCTTTAAAACCCAAAAAGGGATATCACTTCACAAAACTTGATTTTAAAAAAAATGAATTTGTTTACGAAAAAGTGCTTCTTGTGTTCTTGGGGCTTGTGCCTGACCGTATCACAACTTTTGAAACTAAGACGTCTTTTTTGAGCCCTAAAACAAATTCTCAGAAGAAGTATAGTTTGAAAACATGTCTTTTTGAGATCAAGATGTAGTACGAACTACGAAACAACATTTAAATAAAAGCTAAAATAATAACAAGTCACCAATAAGACATAAGAAAATACTACAGAAATGAGACTGAGAGCATGGTATTGAATATCAATTTCACAATTGTCTCAGAATCAGTCGTTGCAGTCTTATTTGGTCATCAAGTCATGCAATCGTGCAAATCTTCAAAACTTTTATAGCTCGGTTGTGATGCAGTGTTGTAGATTTAATACCATGTCTATGAGTACCATGTAAACAACGATACATAAACGACTAATTGTCACCTGATGTAGAGAGCAACACAAAATGCCATGGAATAAAACTACCAATTAACAGCAAACTGGACAAATTTTCAATCGAAAGGCACGGGTGACTTCAATACAGGACAAGATCTGCTTGATCTTCCCTTTTTACATCTATCTCATCTTTCCTCAGAAATCAGTTATCTAAGACTTCGCAACTCCCCACCCCAGGCTAAGTTTGAAACCAGGAAATCAAGCTAAGCAAACCATTGCCCATACACCAACTCTGAAGTTGAAAATGGAAGTAAAAGTTACCTTCTCCTTTGCAGCCATGCTTGCTGCTGCGCTTGTTGGCGTGAAAGATTCCGGTAATGGAATTGAAACTAACAGAACAAAAACGAAGACCAAATCAATAAATATTAAACAAAAAATTAACAAGTTAGAAAAATATGCATGTAAAATAAGAATGAAGAAACCAAGTCTAAAATAATATTTTTACTGATGAGATATC
>JAOWBH010148138.1:0-12472 GCA_028566215.1 Silene coronaria | reverse complement strand
TAATAGGATCATCCCTCACGTATTCTTGTTATGAGATTTATATATGTGATCGCACTATTGTTGAGGACACATACTCCAACACTCTCTTTCCCCTACTGCACTCCCCACGCATCATCCCCGCACTAGAGAAACCGAACACAGCAAGGTAGCACAATTCGCAAACCCAATTACCGTCATACTCTTCCCGCCCCCATGAACCGAGAAACACGAAGTACAGCAACGAAAAAACAAAGTAAAGAAGAACAGAGAAGGAAATTACACCGTATAACGTAATCTTGAGATCGAAAAAGCCAAAAAAAAGAAACCTTGAAGAGCAAGGAAGGAGCAAAGATTAGACTTGGACGAAAACTCTCATAGAAACCCTAGAGAGACGGTTGGAGATGAAATTATTTACTTTTTTTTGAAAGGAATATGTTTCTTGAGCGGGAAAATGCTAGGTGTGTTAATTTTTAGTATACAGGGGATGTTGTGATACCAAAGGAAAACTCGACTAAGATAGCGCATAAAGATTTTTGAAATACATCACAACATATATTTTCTAATTAAAATTGTCCACAACTAGCGAGATCAAACTAGGGACGGGCTAATTCCGCAACCGCAACTAAACCGAAGTTTAATGCTATGTTTGCTACTTGAAAGCAGATTAGTGAAAATCATACCCAGTGAAAATATTACTTTTAATCTAATAAGCTTACTTTAGACTTTGAACTGATGTTTTTTGCATCAGGGATATATAATTTGAGGCTGTCTATTCAAATGACCTTGAAAGCATGTACTCTCTCCATCACAATCAATTGATCTATGGCATGCGTGTGAAACAAATCGATAAAATAAAGAAATCATGTCCACTTGCATAAACTTAACTCACTTGTCCAAATATTTGTGAAAAACGAAATAGATAACAAATGAATAATACCCTTATAAATGGAAATAGATAACAATTTCACGGTGACAGAGAAGTACTAAATTAAGCTTTTTCCAAATCTCCAATCACCATGAAGAAGCTTTAAGACGAACTCTTTCCTGGACCGTTGTTGATTTCTCTTGAAAATTAAAATGCAAGAAATTCCTTAACTTATTAGTCATTATACCTTCACAAATAGAAGTGATTTCAGAGAGGGCATGATGAGTAGATTCAAAAGGTTGAAAAGCCAAGAGTTTTACGCCTTTATTGAAGCTATTAAACTCTTTTATTGAATCTCTAATTGCTTGAATATTTTGCCCTATTTCATCCAACCTGTGTGATTCAAATATTGCATACCCGGATTCTGATACAAACAGTAAATGACTCACCATCGTCTTTTTCTGTTAATTTAGGATTTAGGGAGGGAGCGGATTTGTTCTTTCTATAAATAATTAAATATGGTATTCTTATTACAGGAGTGTAAGTCAAAAGCCAGCAAACAACGACCCGACCTGAAAAAAATGATACGAGTCTAACATGAAATTAACATTTTTGGTTGAGTTGGATTTGGGCATTAGACTCTATTATGTGGTGCGTAGTCAACATAAAGACAATACTAGGTTGCGTTGGATTTTGGCTGAGCTTTCGAAATTGACACGAATATGTTATTATTAAATTAACTCTAGTAATTATTATTTAATTGTCCGTCACATAGATATAATTACATTTCCCAAACGTTAACATGACATAAAAACACGACACAAAATTAACGAGTTTCGATTGAGACTTGGTGATTGATTTGTGTAATTGGGTCAACTCGTACAAAAAAAAAGAACTAGTTGAGTGGGAATTGGGTTTAAGGGATTGTGACAAGTGTATCAAAACCACGTAACCCGTTCTTTTATTAAAACTCTTTGTATATTGCATCTTTTATTAAGATTACATTTTTTTTTTGGAAAAAGGGAATACTTATATTAAATCAATTTCCGCTAATGCAAGAATAGCATCCGGAAAATTTTCAACATACACAATCTCCATGGCGGCAGCCGAGCATAGCCGAGCAACATGATGCGCCACCATAGTCCCGTACCTCTTAACATGAGAAAATTTAGAACAAGACAAAAAGCTTGCACTAGCACAAATATCACTAACACAAAGACCAAAAAGAGTTCTAGCAATTCTTTTATTAGCTGCAACATCAACAACAATCTTGGCATCACTTTCCATAATGAGCTCCATCCAACTTTCCCGTCTCGCAATTTCCAGGCCAAATAACATCGCCTTCGCCTCAGCCACTTCCGGACTCCACCCACCAACAGTGCGTCTGCACCCAACCAAAAGCATCACCCCCTGATCGTCCCTGACCACAGTCCTTAAGCCCACATCCCCATTTTCAAAGATCGTCGCATCCGTATTCACCTTAACCTTACCGTGACCCGTTTGCTCCCAACTATCCAAACGCTGGTGGTTAATGTCCTCATCTTGCACTCTCCCTTCCGTCTTATAGGCTCTGTACTCCACCATCTTCAAGAAGCCCATCATCACGACGTGCTGGTTTGGCTCAGACTACTCGAAAATACGAGTATTACGTATGTGGCAAATGGCCCACACCAACGCCAGATACCTCGTCAAGTCACTCCTGTCCAACCGCTCCCAAACCCACACAAACCAGCCTGCACAAGATAAATTAGGTGCCTCCTTATTCAGGTCAGCAAACTCGCTATTTGCCCAGTAATCCGCCACCCACCCACAGTCAAACAAAGCATGAATGACAGTCTCAGGTTCATTGAGACATCGGCTACACAAGGGATCCGACACACAGTGACAATATGCTAAGTTCGCTCTAACACCCAAGACGTTAACACTAGCCCGCCAGATAAAATGGGCTAACTTAGGAGGAATTTGCAGCTTCCATAGTTGCTTCCACCAAGCACCACACCCCTCTCAGCATTCAATCTCTCCACTGAGGACACCGACATCTTACCCAACCAATAACCTGACTTAACGGAGTAGATACCAGACCTATTTGGCCACCAAAACATCTGATCATCGGTAAGCTCATTTCCTAGCGGAATACTTATAATGGCTTTGGCTTCATAATTAGTAAATAAAGCAAATAACAGATTAGCCTTCCACGCACGCCTTTCCATATCAATCAGCTCTTCAAACATCAAATCGGGATTAACTTCGATGTTAGGAGCTAGAAATCGTGTCCTCCCATCCCTAGGAACCCAAGCATCCTCTCACACCTTTATATTTCGCCCATCTCCCACCTCTCTATCTGAGGTCATCAAGTAGAAGTGGTTTATCATTCCACAAACTTCTCCATGTGAAACTTGGGTCAAAGCTCCTCCTTGCTTCCAAAATGGAACAATTCTTGAAATATTTAGCTTTAAGAATTCGACTCACCAAAGCATCCGGCCTCACAAGTAGTCTCCAAACGTGCCTAGCCAGTAGAGCTTGATTGAAAGTTCGAAGATCGCGAAACCCCATACCCCCGAGGGACTTTGGTTGGCACATTTCTCCCATGACTACCAATGAAGCTTCCTCTCCCCCTCCTTAGAGCCCCACCAAAACCGAGCTATAACCGTATGTAACTTCTCAATGAACCCATCCAGAAGAGTAAAGAGACTCATCAAGTAAGTGGGAATAGCTTGAGCAATCGCCTTAATAACGACTTCTTTTCCCGGAAAAGACAACATTCGTTCCTTCCACCCTTGTAATTTTTTCCATATACGGTCCTTGATGCCAGCGAAAATAGCCTTCTTTGATCTCCCGATAATAGTAGGAAGGCCAAGGTATTTTTCAAACTTCTCCACCTCTCGGACACCAAAAGTATTAACAATCGCTTCTTTGCTTTGAACCATAGTCTTCTTACTGAACAAAACTTCTGATTTAGAATAATTAATTTTATGACCCGATGCCCTCTCGTATTGGCTGATAATGTCAGATAGTGTAGAGGATTCCCTTGAGTTTGCACAAGCAAAAAGAATACAGTCATCCACAAAAAATAGATGTGACACCATAGGAGCCTCCTTACAAATACGAACTTCATGAATTCGTCCCTCACTCGCAGCCACCCGGAGCAAATAAGAGAACGCATCAGCACAAAAGAGGAAAAGATACATGGAAATAGGATCTCCTTGACGAAGCCCCCGTCCTGGAATCACACAATCACCACCTTTCCCATTAACTAGAAAGGAATGCGAGACTGAGGAGACACAAGACATCACACGTCTCCTCCACAAATCCGAAAAGCCCATCTTACGCATAACCACCTCCAAAAAGCCCCACTCCTCCCTATCGTAAGCCTTGCTCATGTCTAACTTTAGAGCCATATTTCCCCCTCGTCCCTCCCCTCCACGTTTCATGGCATGAAAAGATTCAAAGACAATGAGGGCATTATCCATAATCAGTCTCCCCAGAGTAAAAGTATTTTGGTTCTCCGTAATAATCAAATTTAAGAAGCCTTTCAGTCTATTAGCAAGTGTTTTGGATAAAATTTTATATATAACATTACACAAACTAATCGGGCGATATTCAGTTATATTTCGTGGTGAACCACACTTAGGAATGAGCATCACATTCGTCTTATTCACTCTAGCCAAATCAGCCTTACCCCTCCACCAATCACGAACAAAAGCACATACATCCCTACCAATAATACCCCCGAACCGCTGATAAAAGAGAGCCGTCATGCCATCCAGACCCGGCGCTTTTTGAGGATGCATCTGGAATAATGCATCTTTAATTTCCTCATCACTAACCTCCATGTCGAGAAATATGTTCATATCTGTAGTAATAACCCGCTCCACACACATTCCCAACTCCTTCATATTAGTCGGTTCACTAGAGCAAAATAGGTCACTAAAATAGTCATCGACTACAGCCCGAACTTCTTCGACTTTGTCGCGCGTCATTATCTTCAATTCCCACAATGGTATTTCTTTTACGCCATTGCTTAGCCTTGTGATGGAAATAGAACGCATTCTTATCACCGTCTCGCAGCTCCAGCCTTCTAGCTCTAGTATACCAGTACGACTCCACTAGATATCTAAGCCTCTCAATTTCCTGGACCACCATTTGGCAATGAGCTAACATATCAGCCGACGGGTCTCTTTTTTGCCACCTCTCCAATTCCTCTTCTTTCTCCCTGAGACGACGTTTAATATCACCAAATTTCACCCTAGCCCACGCCCGAAACTCCATAGATACCCAACGAACCTTATCCTCCATCGTACCGTTGTCACTCGCCCCCCACACCGAAGCCACCACCTGGTGAGGTTCTTGTTTCTAGGTACTTATTTCTTGAAATTTCGGAGTTTTCAGCCTGGTCTAGTCCAGTTAATTTAGGTGTGTATCAAATGGAAGAAATTTATGGTTTCCATAACTATTTATTGAAACTTTATAATGAAATAGATTTTTTGTCAAACACATCGATTAAAAAAATTTCAAAACACGACCTTTAAAAAAAAGGTTGTCAAACACGATTTTTTGGCCAGATTCCGACAACTTCCTGACCACTTGCAATAGGTTGACTTTCAGACGAAGTTTGAGATAGATAGCAAGCGAGGTCAGTTTGAGCTGTTCTTGGACTCGTTAGAAAGGCGGGAGCATATGCTTTTCAGGGGTTACCAACATAGTGGTCAAAGGTGGCCTTATGTGGGGTCGATTGGTGTGTAAAGTAAGGCTGGTCAGAGAGGCTGATGTAAGTTTGGGTTGAAAACGATGGTCAGAGGGGTTTTCGTGGGTCATTTAGTGGGGTTATGATGCTTTGTTTGGTCTGTAGGTAGAGGGAGTGCAAGGTATGTCATAGATGTGTTGCTTGTGATGATTGTTGGTTGAAAGTGGTGGTTCGAGGGGAGTGAATTTGAGGGCAAAACAAAATAGAAAAGTTAAAGTAGGTTCTCACGTGCGAAACACTTAAGTACCCGAAACTATTTCACATAAGACCACCTTTAACCATTGTGTTGTCAACCCTTGCAAAGTCTGTACTCCCACCTTTCAAACGAGTCTAAGAACAACTGAAACCGACCTCGTTTGCTATCTCAAAATCGACTGAAAGTCACCCCATTACAAGTGATCAGGAAGTCGACCAAAAAATTGTGTTTGACAAAAAAAGATTATTAAAGTTTGTGTTTGACAAACCTTTTTTTAAAGGTTGTCTTTGGAATTTTTTTTTTAAGGTTGTGTTTGATAAAAAAAAAAACCTAATGGAATTGAACATTTAATGATCAAGTTAAACCTAATTCCAATGTTTGTATGATAGTTTGAATATAATTTATTTCGAAATGTAAAACCCTATTATTTGATAGCGTTTGGTTCAAGAAAGGGAAAGGGAATGAAATAAAGAAAGAGAAAAGAGGGGAAAGGAATAAGATTACCCCAAAAGTACAATGTTGTTTGGTTACTCATTAGAAGAAAAGGAATAAAAAAATTACACAACTCAAAATAAGCAGCCATTGTTCTTCGGCCCCAACCACCAAAGCACACACTCATTACCAGCTCTCACTCCGCCAATAACGGCTACCACCGCCGAGATTGCTCTATTGTCGGCAATCCATAACAGCCCCATTTTCGTACTCCACACAACCGCACCCCCTAAAACACAAAGTTAATAAAATAAATCGACTATTTGAAATCTTTCTGATTAACAATGGCTAAGCCCATGGTTGAAGATGAAGATCAGTTTACTTAAATTGCACAGGTCGGCTCCGGAGTTATGTTCATTTAAAAAGAAGACTAAGGTGAATCAAGCGAGGATGGTGGACTAGTATAGTACAGTCGCCGGCGATTGTGTATTAGTGATGTCGCCGGTGATGGTGTACTGATTATGCCTTCGTCAACGATCTGGTAGTAGGGGACGACTGCGGGGAGTAAAACATTATCGCCGATGTCGGTGGTACTGTAGTAACGGTTTCGAGGTTGTGATGGGTAGTGAGGGAACATTACAGGGAGGTGGAGAGATGTCGGTGGCCACGCTTAGGAAGTGCATGTGGTGGCGGAAGTTTGAATAAACTGTGCAACGATGACATATTTTGGTGGTGGGTGCGTTAAAGGGGGAATATAATTTCATTCCTTAGAGGGGGTGAGGGGTAAGATAGAGAGATTTAGGGGTAAGGTTGGGAATTGTACTCTTTGTTTGTATCAAACAAACACTAACAAAGGGAATTATAGACTTTAATTCCCTTTCCCTTTCTTTATTACCTCAAACCAAACGCCTCCTAATATTGTGGCGGCAAGGGTTGATTTCTAACTTGATCAAGGAAGCTTTGCATTGTTGTAAAACTCCTGCATCGTAGCTGATAGGAAGTCTTATTGTGTAAATCGAACCAACAGAGGATTGTCAACTCCTTGGGTCGATTTAGTGGTGTTCTTTCATACTTGATTGTGTGCCTTTTCTCCTTGTAGAGCTCATCCCTGTAGCTTTGACGTCTTACAAATTACAACTCCTTTTCTTTACATTTATGCCGCTATAGGAAAAGATTTACTCATTTGATTCTCTTTGGTTTTTCTGGTGTAAAGGGAGCCACAGAACAGTTTTTTACGCTGACGGTTTTTGGACCTAAGTCATGAGTACTACTACTACCCCATGACTTTACTGCCTAAACTAATTGTAATCTTCGAATCTGTAATCATTTACCCAAGATATGCAGTAGTATAGAGTTTTTAATCAAATGAGTACCTACTGATTATGCTCAAGAGCCATATGTTCACATAATAAACAATTCAGGCCATTTAACACATAGGCTTCAGTGCTGCATTGGTTTTATTTTGCAAGAGGTGCTTTGTCATCTTCATTGTTCTTCTTGTGTCATTATGGTAACATTTTGTTTGTTACTGCTCTTTTGGCTGTTCGATAAACTGCTCTTTTGGCTGTTCGATGTATATGAGATCTTGGCTGCTAAATTTGTGTTATGGCTTATTTTCTGCAACTGAAACAGGAATTCTGCCCACTTAGAAGCCTATTTGGACCCTTCATTCATGTCATTACTTAAGGATCCCGACCAGAGACGTAAGGAGCAATGGGAAAAGGCTGCAGAAGCTCAACGTGGTCTTAATTTTGCGAAAGTGCTTGGATTTGGCCATATTGGCGGTCCTCCATTATCTGCTGCTGAAGAGTACTCTCTTCATTCCAGATACCTTGCTAAAGCAAATTCAACTAATCTTTCTGAGATTGCAGAAATGAAGATTGTGTAAGCCTTCCTGACTCACTATTCCCTCAGAATGTATGTTGTATACTTGTATCTGTAAATGATTAATTTGCGCGCTGGTAAACTTATACCCAGGAATGTATGTTATACGTCTTGTTGATTCAATATAGAAGAAAAATTATTTTGTGACCCTTTAAACATATTGTGCTTATATACGGTTTTACCATATATGTTTTGATGACACTTTGAAAGGATGTGAAAGAAAGCAATCCTTGATTTTCATTCTACGGCACAATAACCAGTCTCTTTGTGAATTCAACTGGGGATAAACAGCGTACATTCTAGTATTCGACCCCCTATCTTCTTAGTAGTGGGACATAGTAGCCTTTGATGCATTGTGGTAATGTTGTTGATGAGGCTACGTCTTGAACAGAATTGCATTCCTTTTATACTATGATATAACATTTGTGCTTGCCAAATTATGATATACCTGCATTTCATTAATTTCTTGATTTCTTCCAAGATTAAATTTCGAGGCCTAGGACTCTAGGTACAACCAAAGAAGAGAAGTTGTTCTGGAGATGTGCGATGTTAGCTATCTTTTGGTGTGTCTGGGTTAGAGTTGTTTTTGTTGCTTCTTTGTGGGATAAAGTTGTGGCGCTTTTAGAGTATTCCATTAACAGTTCAACGGAATTTATTGCTTCATCAGTGCTTTAATGATTTTTTTTATTATTATAAAAATATATTTCTTCAATTTTATCTCCTTTCTCCTTGTAGATATCGTGGTGGTGTTGATAGTGAAGGCCGTCCTGTGATGGTTGTGGTTGGCGCACATTTCTTACTGCGATGCCTTGATCTTGAGCGTTTTATTCTGTATGTTATAAAGGTAAAATGAACGCAGTTTGTTACTAACATGGTATATTTTAACTTGGACTTTGATGAGATGATGAAACTATTTTAAACTAATGTGACCTCGTGGTTTCTTATATTGCACAGGAGTTTGAGCCTATAATTCAAAAGCCGTATAGTATTGTCTACTTCCATTCTGCTGCATCATTACAGCCGTAAGTACATATTGATGCTTGAAATTTGTCTGTGAGACGCTATTGCTTTTGTTCATAGTGTTGTCAACTGCTTCCTCTGTTCCATTTGGAAGTATACATTTTGTTTTGACACGGTAATTTAGAAAGCGTGAAAAGTGGTGGATCATACTCATGAACTTACCATAATACCCTTAACACTAAGGCCCAACATCCCCCACTACATTCCCCACCCAACTATCAGTTCACTGCAACTCCCACCTTCCACCTCCATATCACCGCACTGCCAACTCTGCGCCTCCCACCACCATCCACCTCACCTACCACCACCAATCACCTCAGTCCCACCTACAGGCTACAGCCAATCTAAAAATCCTCCCCATGACACTCAACTGCACCCCCACCACCGCATGTTCCTCTCCACCTCAACACTCCACAACTGTGCCCACCCAGATCTGACACCTCTGGCACATTGCATGAAGTTCCCCAAGAAGATCTGGCGCCGCTGACACAACTTCCAAAATATGATGTGGATGGAGGTAGTCAGGTAGGTCGTGGGGCTGGTGGTGAAGGTGCGTCATAGGGTCAGTGGCGATGGAGGAGACAGGGTGTGGCATCATGGGCATGACTGATGTTTGACGGTGATTGAGCCGGAGGTGGGTGGTAGCAATCGGTTGAGAAAATGATGGGGTGGTGGCGGCAGTGGTTGTGGTCGTGGGGCTGGAGGTACTATGTTTTATACTTCTATGCTATAGTGCTTTTTTGAATCCAACTTTAAGGTCATATAGTTTTAGTAATTTGAAATCGCTCTTAGTTGTCAGATAGCTCTTTCTTCTGCAAGCTGGATATTTTACCCAAGTGCTCGTCTATTTCAGATCAAGGAAACAGTCCAATATAACTAAATGTCGGTGAAGATAATACCCTTTTTCGTCGGGGTTCTTTCTGTTCTCACATGCTATGTTTGCTTCCCGTTAAACGTAAAATTGTTAGTAACCTAGAGTTTGCCCAGTTTAATTTGTTTGGATCATGTGGTGATGTACATGCTTTCTCATTCTACTCTTAGTATGTCGTGCTTCATGCATGTTTCTTCAACACGTAGCTCTCTGTTGTTCCTTGCTATTCTTTTTAAGTTTTTTTAGCTAGTTCACATCGCAACTTGTTATTTGAGGCATGATGCATGAGATGTTCGAGATTGTTTATGTTGATAGTTGAGACGCCTACAGTTTCTTAGTCAACTTCTAAAAGCGTTTATAATAACACAAGCCACTTTCACTAGACCTTGAAGTAGGAACATAAGATCTCTTTCACTATATGTTGTGAATTTCTGATTGACTCCCATTTTGAAACCACCTTTTTATGATCAATTTTTGCATATCATCTATAATCTTTTAATAAGTCTTTATGTGTACAGTCAACCAGACTTGGGATGGATGAGGAGATTACAGCAAATACTTGGTCGGAAACACCAACATAATCTTCATGTAAGTTGTCTATGGGATTCATCAGTCATACGTTGTACTCCATCTTGTCTGATATCAGAGAAAGGTTTGTAATAACCGATGATTTGATTTCTTTAATAGGCAATATATGTTCTTCATCCAACATTTGGATTAAAATCAGCCATTTTTGCACTACAGTTGTTTGTGGATAATGTGGTATGTGGCCATCATTTTTATTGATTGATATTCTGTCTTTTTATCTTCATAACAATTACTTCCGTTTTCCATGGAGAGAGTAACTGAAGCTATTTTTGTTTAGGTATGGAAGAAAGTGATCTATGCGGACCGGCTGCTACAATTGTTCAGATATGTTCCTCGTGAGCAGTTGACCATCCCCGACTTTGTATTCCAGTTGAGTAACTGTTGCATTTTGAATTACTTGTTTCATTCACTTTAATTGCATTTGCACCTGGACCAAAGTTTTAGGAGATTAAAAACTATATGAAAGAAAAGCAGGCACCCACTCTCACATGGGAGTAGACCTGACCTGAAAGGGTGACCCGAACCGCCACACCTGAATGACACTCGAAACCCGGATTGACCCGACCCGATCCGAGCTTTCATGGACCCGTAACAGACCCAACCTGAAAATGATCCGATAAAACAAACTTTAATTGATCCCAAAAGATTTGAAATGCCTTTTTTTCTCCCAATCATTGACCAGAAAACAACCCGACCCTAAACAACCCGACCCGCTTAACCTGAAAGACCAACAAACCCGAAATTGACCCGTAACCCGAATGATCCAACCCGACCCGACCCGACCCGATCTAACCCGAAAATTTGAGAAACCCGAAATGACCCAACCCAAACTGGCCCGACCCGATTGATCCGTTTGCCAGGTCTACATGGGAGTGTTTTATCATGGATTACTTCTAACCCAGAGCGGGACGGTTATGAATTTATTTGAAATTCCGATACTAAAAATGTACTGAACTGAAATGAATAGAGGCACAGCATATCCTTGTCAACTTTTAACTTAGAATTTAGCTAGTTACGCTCCGTTACGTAGACCATAAAACCCAATACCGAGTATTTATGAAAACCTTGTAGTTGGACCGAGGATAGTCCTCTTCTTCCCAAAGGAGGAGCCTGCGGCATATTATTACCCACATAAAGGAACGTTTTTCATGAAATTTGCTAATTTTGCTAAAGACTTCCTATTTGGTTTTGAAAAAACGAGGGAATAAAATGATATTTCACTAAAATTTCTTCACTTTTTATAATATATATATATATATATATATATATATATATATATATATATATATATGAGGCAGCAATTACTTAATGCAATTCTCAACTCAATTTTTTTACGTAATTTATTTTCGCAGTACGTTTTTTACTCATCGTAGTATTTTTTATCTATTATTTGCCATTTACATACCCCTCACAAAAAAACTTCACTCTAATTCTCTCGATTGCTAAACTTGTATCATGTCAAAATTAACAAATTTGTTCAATTATAAATGATAATTTAAACGTAAAATATATATTTAGTATATTAATGGCTTAATTGTGAATAAAATTGATGGTTTTCTTTCATTTTTTGGGATTTTTATACATTTAGGGTTTGTGTTTATGAATTACAACTATTGTTCAATGGCCTGATTGTTTGATGCTGACAAGTGACATTGTAACATTTAGGGTCAACGTTGTCCCTATTCTACCCATTCCCACGTCTTGGGTGGTGTTGTTTCAATGGACGGTGACTGCCGGCAGAGTGTGGGGTGAATTGTGGTGGTGGTGAGGTTGACGGTGAATTATTGGTGTGTACAGTACATTGGTGGTTGGTTTTTTTTTTTTTTTCTCTTTTTCATGGATGTAGTACATAGGAGGGGAAATGGGAGGGGTAGAATTGTAAAAAATGTACTA
>JAOWBH010148127.1:0-12474 GCA_028566215.1 Silene coronaria | reverse complement strand
AATTACGGTCCGTTGGTCTTGCTAAACCGTATAAGCCAAAATCTCTCACAATCGTCTTTTATTTCCACATAATATTATAATTGAGTGTGACCGACTTATTAAGTTAACACGATCTTAAATAAGTAATGCTAAATTAGGGCGGGTCAACCCAACTTTTGCTTTGTTGAAGTGATGAAGTAATGAGGGTGATTGATCCACGTGTATTTTAATGTTGGCCTTTATATATATGACGGTGTTTTAGACTTTTATCATAGTCGACGATAACTCCGCGTAATTTTCATTCTCATTAATGTTAAGGCCAAATGACATTTTTTCCCCTTATATCATTGTAATTGATAAATCTAATTAAAAGGTAAGGCAAACACAATAAATTTTTCTCCACATGGCATGTAACAATAAAAAAAATTCTGCATAGGATTAATATTCAATTTAATTTAATTCTAATCCTTTAATGTAAAGACCTACAATCCAATTAACCACACGTTATATTTATTATTAATTGTTAATTATTAAAACAAAATGAACAAGAAAATAAAACACTCCAAAGGACAAACTAATAAATAAATCAATTAAGATAGCATAACAAAATCAAAAGAGAAGAAGAAAACAAAGAGATGGAAAACTCATAAATTAATTCATAATGGGTGCAATAATATTATAAAATCAGCCATAAACAACAATAATAAGAGGAAGAGACAACCTAAAACTAATAAATAACTCAATTAAGATAGCATAACAAGATCAAAAGAGCAGAAAGAAACAAAAAGATGGAAAACTCATAAATTAATTCATAATGGGTGCAATAATATTATAGAGTCAGACATAAACAACAATAATAAGAGTAAGAGACAACCTAAAACAACTAAAGGGGAGAAGTAAAAAAGGCGAAACAAAAAAATACACAATAAATAAAAAAAATACAAACTCTTGGAACACCTAAAACACAAATAACAACCGTAATAAAGTTCTAAAGCATAAAATGAAACTCCAACATTAATGGGCAATAGTTAAACACAAATAAGTTATGCATACAGGTATAAATATAAATGACAAACGATTATATCTCACAAAAAAATTACAAAACAAAGACAAAGAGGAAAAAATATCAAACCAAATAGCAAAAAAAAAAAAGATGGCCTCAATTACCATTAACATAGCTGCCATGGTTCCATCAAAGTGATGCTACCAAATTACCACTCGCACAGCAAGAGTGTGAAACGTCGCATTAAACCCGAACAAGACCCCGTTATCACTAGATATCATCTTGCTAGACGCACATGTATTTTCATAAAAATATTTTCAATAAACTAAACAACAAACTTGAGTATTGCGAATAACCAAGAGAAAAATAACTAATATGTCTTAAAATTACAGGGGGAATATATACATGCAACTATACATACAAAAATGGATGCAGTGTTTCAAAGAGCAAATGGAAGAAGGGTGAATTTACAAACTGACACATTTTGAATTGGCCAAGAGCAAAAGAGGATATCGTTTGGTACACACAAATAACAACATTCTTAAGTTCACCCCGTTCACCTCCGTCATTAAGCAAGCAGAAAACGAGTTGTATTATTACCTGATCACCACCTTCGTATATTCTTTTAAATGAGTGATATAAGGGTTTTAGTGTCATTCATCATTACATTAGTTAAGACTCATATAACAAAAAAAAAAAAACACAAGCTACAATATATCTCCAAGACCAAAAAAAGCCGAACACAAAAAGACCGAAAAACGCCTCCAAAAACAAAACAACGGAAACAAAGTCAAACCCGTGATTTTCACGGGTCATAAAACTAATTAATAGTTAAATATGTAAAATGGTATTTTTTAATCAAAATTGAACTAACTAATGTGTTTATTAATTAACTCGAAAGCAACCCAACTTAAGTGATCCGACCAGAAATGACCCGACAACGTGTCATCCGAAATTGACCCGAAGCCCAAAATAACACAACCCAATCCAAACTATGTGACCGGCCAACCCGTTTCTAACCCGATTGACCCGATTTGCCAGGTCTAAGTGCTCGGGTCGGGTCAATATCATGCTTAATAAACACTTCACTTTCACACCTCGTTATAATTCCTACGAAGTAAATCGATATTTCCGTAAACCTTAATTTGTTCGAAAATGGCGACACCTGAAGCTCGCAACATTCAGAGATATGGCGTCCCACTCTACGGCGCCTCCTGGGTCCCACAATCCTCCGTCACCGACAAAACTTCCGGCGAGGCTGACACCGTCAAAACCGCCGGAGAATACATGGTCCTCGCTGGCGGCGGCGGTGAAGGGAACAGCGGCATTCCCAACGCACTTCTCCTCTCGCAATTCGATCGATCCGATAATTCTCTCTCCGCGCAACCTGTAAACTTCTCTCTCCTCAACCCTAGTTATTATTCAATCAATCAATTCAATCCTTCTTTTAATTATTTCAATTTTGTAATTTCGTTTTGATGAATGTGAATTGCTCTTTTAAGGTATTTGATTGTTTACGTTGTTGTTCGTGCCGGAGCCGGAATTTAATTTTAGGGGATAAAGTATAAGGAGTAGATCGAATATTAATATTTTAGCGGGGGTGAATTAGTAATGCAATAGAGTAATTAGTAAAAATGTCGAAATTTTTCATTGCGAATGTAATTTGGTCTTTAATTGTTTACGCTGTTGTTCCGCGAGGAAGCCAGAATTTGAAGTTAAGGGTATTAAATGTAGAGTAGATCGAATATTAATATTTTAGCAGAGTGGACTATTAATGCAATAGAGTAACCTAAGGGAAAAAAGTTCAAATTTTTGAAGTGATCGATGGGAGGGCGACTGATGCTGCTAGCTCTCATAGCTTTGTGATTGGCAACATCTAATTTATGGGCGACTTTTGGTTTGTTAGATTAGAGGGAAATTATTGATGCTAGCTCCCCGTTGTGATTGTTTATATCTATTTTGAGAAAATGAGTGGATTTTGATTGGATGAGATGTGTTAATCTTTTTCAGATAGTGCAACATGGAATATAGTAACCTGGTAAAAAAAAAGTTGGAATTTTTGTGTTGCTCGATTAAAGAGCGAATGTCGTTGCTAGCTTCCCTTGCTATGCAATTGGCAACATTGAATTTATGGAAATTGAGTGGATTCTGATAGGATGATTTGAGTGATTTGGGTGATGTTTTTCAGGTAGTTCAACATGGAACTGGTGCTGATTTGCCATATAGGATGGCAGTTCATCCTCGTTGTGACGGTCTTATTGCTTCCTTTCCGCAGAGTTGCCGGTACTTTCTTTGTTTTTTCTAAAGTTTGACTTAATTGAGTTTAATTAGGGAGGTCTTTATTCCGTGTTTGCTTTGTGAGTGCATGAAGATTATTAGGGCATCCACTATAGATGAACCCCTTTTGAGGTTTGTTAAATGCCAATTCATCAGAACACACACTTTTTTTACAACAAACCTTTTGCTAACAATAAGCAAGTTCTTTAAGGTTTATGCAGGGGACTCACTTTCTCTCTTACCCCTCTTGGTAAGCCCCTTGCATATATTAGAAAATAGCATGGACAAACCGCTTCATTGTTTTGCAACAATAGAAAAGTTTGTGCACAAATCTTTGTTGACAAACTCTATTACTAGTGCCCTTAATATTGATTTTAAGTAGAATGCAGTTTGATTGCTATCTGATTGCAGTTGATTTTACACTTTTTTTGCAAATAATTGAGTGTGTACAGCCAATTTAAGTATAGTGCTCGATTTTGATTAAAAAAAGAATTAACTTTTAGTCTAATTACCAAACCATAATGCAGCATCGAGTCTTATGGCAGGATTTGATACGTGCTTGCGGTCTTTTGTGTGAATAGTAGAGTGTATTCAATTCTTTGATTTATCTGAATGCAAGCTACTGATTTGTAGGTGGTTTGATTGGGAGAATGTTGAAAATGGTGACCTAGGTCTAAGACCATCTGATCGCGTGCTTACTCAGTTGGAGGGTGTAGGACAACAGTTGGCTTTGGCTTTCAGTGAAGACGGTTCTTTGCTTGCTGTTGGCGGTGAGGTATATTTGATTCCGTATGTCTGTCTTCTTCTGCTACTAACACCTTTAGAATGGTTTCGTAACTGCTGCTTGTTTTTTAATTTCCATTTTTGGTATTTTTTGTCTTTTTTAATATCTTTCTCATCATATCGGTTCTGACATTATTGGTAATTGGAATTCCTAAGGTGTTTGTGCTATTAACGTGGAAATTTGTGCACTGCTACGTTTGTTTCTGTTTTCCTAAAAATGGTGTCAAATGTCACTTGATACTTGAGACTGAAGGACGTGAGATGTTGAAAAGTTGAAAACTAGTTAAGAAAACCACATAATTGATGATATCATGATATAGATTCATTACCTTGAATTTGTACTAGTGACATTTTTTAGAGCAGCCATCGGGTTGGCGAGCTTGACTCTTGCCCCTATTTTATTGTACTTTTCGTGAGGTTTTTCCCTTGAATTTTGTGAAAACTTATATCGAATATGTAGCTGACATCTACCCAATCTTTAGTTCATAGGGTCAGGGCATTTTATGATTTTAGTTCGAGTCAAGATCAGAATGTTGGTTTCCTTTGAAGTAGTTTGCAACTGTGGAATGTTAATGAACATCTTT
The DNA here is from genome assembly GCA_028566215.1 of Silene coronaria. Lineage (NCBI taxonomy): Eukaryota > Viridiplantae > Streptophyta > Magnoliopsida > Caryophyllales > Caryophyllaceae > Silene > Silene coronaria. Next base: position 7,848 of record JAOWBH010148127.1, on the reverse strand, counting down.
GAGCATATTATTAGAAATATCACTTGTGGTAATGTGTACAGAACGTTTTGTTATATTTATAAGGATCCCCTAGTCTTCTAGCCACATGTTTCCTTTATAGTTAACCATAATTTGTTTCCAAACTGTGGAAGGAATCTGTAAATGACAATTTGTTTATACCCTTCAATATACCTTTTATGATACTTGTCAATCTCGTCATACACAATATGTTATGGTTTCGCAACAATTGTGCAGTACAGGATGGCAAACTAAGGGTCTTCATGTGGCCTAGCATGGAACTCATACTTAATGAGGGGGAAGCCTATAAAGTTGTAAAAGACTTGCATTTCAGGTTTGTAGCTACTTACATTAATACAGTTTCAGTTAAATACATTGGTATTGCATTTGAATTATATTTGATTGAACATTTCTAATGCAGCATAGATGGGAAGTATCTTGTTACTTTGGGAAGCGGTGGCCCTTGCAGGGTATGGGATGTTACTACGTCTACAGTTGTGGCTACTTTACTCAAGGAGAATGTGAGAATTTAACCCTATTATTTCTCTTGGTTAATTTACATGCAAGGTAGATAAGTAGTGTAGACTTGGTCATGGGTCATTAACTCCAGTGGCGCATATTTTCATGTTAAGTTCAGTTAGGTCAAATGTTAGTATCATATTATCAGGACTCATCTTGTTCTAGGCCTCTTTTTCATTAATATCTGACATGGCCTCTAACTCTGGCTGCTGATGTTTGCGCAGGATGAAATTTTTAGGTTCTGTAGGTTTTCTCAAAGTGTTGATAAAGATCAGGTCTTGTACGCCATAGCATTTCAAGGTGAAGTAGTTTATTGATATATCTTACCATGTGCTTGCCTTTTTCAAGTTTCTAGATGTAATTTTAATACTTCCGTACTAATTTTACTTGCATTGTGCTTTAGGTAAAGGCGTTAATGTAATATCTTGGAGAACTGACACCTGGAAGAGGATTAGCTCGAAACAAATTGTCCGTGATTCAGTTACTGCATTTGATGCCTCGATTGATGGGAAACTTCTTGCCGTGTAATCGCTGTTCCTTCAAACTTCCACATTCTATATTATCTTACCTATATCTATATAAGAGTGAAATGAACTTCTCTATTTTGTTCCATCTCTGCTTGGTTTTGCTTTGTTTCGTTAATTCTCTGAAAATTTGGCCTCTTGTGCCTCGTTAAATCTGCAACTCACATTTAGGAATCTGATTTTGCTTTTATTCCTTACTCTTGCCATCCTATGTATGCATTTCATGAAATGGGAGCTTTTTATAGGGGTCATATGATCTCTATTATATACATCACTTCGTGAGTTTTTAGACTGTAGCTCTGTTCTTAGAGGTCTAGGGTAATAATGTATTGAATAATATACTACGTACATGCTTAAGCTATTGTACTCTCGGGGACGTTTCTGTTAGTGGGTTATCTCGTCCTCATCTTATAGTTTTTCTCTCTCTTATTTGTAACCTTTAGAGGGACCAATGAAGGAAGTATTATGGTCTTGAACTCGTCAAACATGAAGTTACAGATGACTTTGAAGAAGGCGCACCTGGGTCTAGTAACTGCATTGGCATTCTCACGTGACTCGAGGTTATTAAAAAGAACCATATCTATCTTGATGCCTTTTCGTTTCAGTTTGAGCTTGATATTGAGTTTCAGATCCATATCATTTTTCAGGGCTTTGTGTTCTGCATCAATGGATGCAAGTGTGAGAGTAACAGTGGTTGAAGACAAAAGCCCTAACGGTCTGTTCTTACTCGACTTTGATAATTAACAGCATGCATGCATTTTAATAGGTCACTGTTTCACTGCATTGAACCCCGTTTATATTTTGGCCATTGGATTAGGTGGTTTATTTATGCTAATTTTGACCACGAATTTTCCAAATCTATCTAGAGGTAAAATGTAAATTTTGTTGTGTTTGATTTATCCAAAGTTCAAAACAAGTATATCCAGACTATCATTTTGAGGGTAGCACATGAATGGAATGAAGCCGATACATTTTATGCTCCAGGAGTCCTGGTGGCCTATTGTGCTATCAGTAGCCATTTTTTTTGCCAATCATCGCAAGAAAGTGTGACATATGCATTTTCATGCCTATCATTTTATTTTTCTCATGACTTGCATTATCTTGAAAAAATGCGGAGACATCATGCTAAAACATTGAATGAAAGTTTTATCAGTAAATTAGAAGTCCTAGGCATTTCAGGCTCACTCACCTACACGCATGCATAGGCTTGCATTCTGGAACTTGTGTTTTCTCACGTTTTTAGAAAGGTTCCCTGAACTTATTAGAACATACCCCTAATCAGTGACAGTCGTGACACTGACCACACTCTAGTCGTTAAATGAGCACAGAACAAGGCATTATGTCCAACAATTTTGGAAGTTGATTTTCTAGTTATAAGATGATTATGTATCACCCGTCTTTTCTTTTCTTTTGGTTTCATGAAACAAACTCCGTAAGCAGTATCAAATCTAGTGAAGTGAGAAGCACCAAACCTTTGAGCTAATAAGACATGAAGCAAAGGAGTGAGCATGTTTTATTTATCGAGTAAAACGCTTTCAGTATTCTCTTTCACCAGACCATAGAAATAATAAGACATGAAGCACAGGAGTGTTGTTTCATTTGACAAGTGAAATGCTTTTTCACTTCCTTCACTTCTGAACAAAGATTAGCTGATTAAACTTATGGCTCCTTGGCTTTGTGCTGTTAATTGCAGGTTTCAATTACTGGATCATTGTGTTGATCATTATCCTCGCATTAATCGCATACTTCTTGAAGAGTCAAGGTTTCCTTCCAGAAAGCCTTCCGTTTCACTAAACTGGGAGATATGTTCTTATCGTAGAGTCGAAGAAGCTCTGTCACCAAGGAATATTGTTTAAAATTGGTAAGAAACCCGTCATATTTGTACAACACTTCGTCAAATAGTTTAGTATAATGATTTTGGAGAAAAGACGTGTAAGAGACTAGACTATATACTGGGTACTAATTTCATAAATTATTATACTTTCTTCAAACAAATCCTTCCAACATAATAAGAGGTGTTCCTCTGCATCTTGTATCGATATTATTATATCAAATAGCGAATGGAATGACATTCTTCTAATAAGAATTTAGGGGTTTGCATCCTGTGCTTTAGTTCATTAGCTTGCGACACCATAAGCAAACTTGTAGCAGTAACCTCAAATGAGAACATTTGTAAGCCTTGCCCTCTTGTAGGCTGTAGCAGTAACCCCATACCACAGGAATTGAAAGCATGGCAAATGTGAGAACATTTTGTAAGTTTTGACCTTGATATTACCTCCCTCGGAAAACAAATTTACTTGTTCGACTTTTGCCTGATAAATTAACTTTGATGTATGGTTTCTCCAAATGTGTGAATATATGATCTAAATTTGCTTGTTTGATTTATCGGAGCAAGTACATTTATCATCATATTATAAATAGTACGGTTGGTGAACCAATGCTTGCACTCAATTACATCAGTGAGGATCCTCTATCCCATTTTTGTGTTCCATTATGTGTGTTACACCACTTAGCTTTTGACACATTACTTGTGGCAAAATTAAATATTGTAGAAAATGTTTCAAGAATATTATTCGATGCTTTACAACGATAATTTTACTCTGGTGCGATAATTTTACTCAATTTTATCCTACATTAACATTTAATAACACAGAGGTATTGTTTTCAGATGACCTAAATTGAAAAAATTATATCGAGAATTGCATAAAAAGAAACGTAAAAAAATCCAACACGTAATTTCTATCTTTGTAATCCCTTCATTCTATCACGTTTTACATTGCAAATTGATTGAGAATAAAAGTAGCTTAAGTGGTAAGAGCTCTCTTACTCCAACCATAAAGTTGAGGAGTTTGATTCTGCGCTCATTTTTTAAAAAAAAAAAAAAATTGCATATTGAATTGAAATGTAGAAGAAGTTTCAATCATTGGTACCGATAGTGAAATTGGGCAGAATAATGAAATTGCTACGCACACTAAGTTGGATACAGAAAAAGGAAAACAAAAATACTAATTCTGTTTGTCTCAATACTTGTTTGTCCTTTGTATTCTTTGTGTGGTGTATTTATGCAATTCTCGCTACAATTTTATTCTCGTATACGTATATGGTATATATGTTCGTATTTTTGGATATGTTAAATGTTGTGCGGAAGCGTGAATAACTCGTGTCGGGCTCGTGCTTGCAACTCTGTCCACGGTTCGATATTGTCCGTTTTGAATCATCAAACCCTTACGGATTTACACTTAGACTCCTTCACAGAAGGTATCGTACTATTACATTTTGTAGACACTATGAATTAAGTTAAATAATCTGTATTAATTAAGTTAATTTAATTAGAAGCTGTGAACAATGACGGATTGGAATGACCCAGCTTGTAATCTTGAATGACAAATCTATATGATACTGCATCCTACTTTAGAATGTCTCGTCCTCTTCCGGTATACATAAAATCTAAGCTACAATGTTGGGGCCTGGGGGACCTCGTTAATTGTAAACTTTGTTCATCCTTGACTTGCATGATATGAGTGAACCATAGACCCGAACTTTTGCAAACTTTGTTCATCCTAGAAAGGTGCGTAACCAACAGTCTCCTGACTCCACCAGTGAAACTGGACTGATTTGTGCTTGAGCTACTTGTCACGGGTGGCATTGTAAGTTATAAGGTTGGTCATGGTAGTTCAGGTGACACACCCTCTTCCCATGGGTAATGTTGTAGATAGTTCTACTAGTTTCTAGAAGTTTCTAAAGAAGTCGGGATTGTTCTAGTTGGGTCTAGAACATTCCAAAGAGTTGTAGAAGAGTTCGGAATTGTGTAGAACATTCCAGAATATTGTAGAATAGTCTAGAAGGGTCTAGAATGTTCTAGTAGGTACTAGAACATTCATGTACATGGCAGAAATGTCTACTAGTGTCTAGAACATTCTGGAAGTTTCTGAGGTTATAATGTCCAGAGCATTCCAGAAGGTTCCATTTCTAGAGAATTCCATATGATTAGTATAAATAGGGGTAAGGGGCCAACCATCCTACCAAACACACACACACACACACACACACACACACACACCAAACATTGTATCCAAGCCTTGTAACTCTCTTAAGCATTCAAGTGTAATATAAGTAACATTTCCACACTTAGTGTCTAGCCTTCTTATTCGACATTTAAAACACTTGTAATATTCCGCTACAAAGGAGTTGCCTGACTTAGCTTGCGAAGGGGTGCGAGTTAAGTGGCACATGAGCTTGGTTTTCTGGTGTCAAAGTAACCAAGGCGTGACAAGTGGTATCAGAGCAGGTTCGCCTGCGAAGACTATATATTGCAGAGATATCGGGTGTTGAAGAAATTAATGCCACTAGTGGGACCATGAATGTGAAGAAGGCAAAAGAGTCTACTAGTTCTCGCCTTGCGCACTTGGAGGAAGTTGTGGTGCTGCACCAAGGGGCGCTTGAGGGAATGAGTGAAAAGGTAGAGAACGTAAGTGATCGGGTCAAGGGAATAAACGAGACGGTGGACAAAGTCTTAAACTAGGTCAAGGCGTTGGATAATGAGGTGAGCGACCTTGTGAAGCAAGAGATGCAAGGTGCATTCAACGTTCTTGCAAGCTCACTTGAAGAGAGGCTTTATAAGAGGATGGACGAGAGGCTGGTTGCCTTAGTTCAGCCACTTTTGTAGCGAGTCGACGAGCTTCAAGAACAAATCATGGTGTGTAAAGCTATAGTGGCGGGGAGTGCCACAATTGAGGAGGCATAAATTAGGATCAAGGTGCATCAACCGCCGAAATTCAACGGGAGTAGAGACGCAAAAGAGATAGATAATTTCCTGTGGTGCGTCCAGCGTTACTTTGACGCTCTCTGAGCTGAAGACGATGCCACGAATATCACCACCGTAAGTATGTACCTTGTCGATGACGCAATCCTATGGTGGGGACGTCGACAAGTCGAGGTGAAGAATGGACTATTCCAAATCAGGACGTGGGACGAGTTCAAGATGGACTTCAAGAAGCAGTTCTACCTTGAGAATGTCGAGGAGGTTGCTTTGAAGAAGTTGCGCACATTGCGACACACGGGGACCGTAAAAGAGTATGTGAATCAATTCTCATCAACCGTGTTAGAGGTGTCGAGTATGCCCGAGAACTTGTCGCTCATATACTTCATGGACAGGTTACAACGAAGGCCCTAAATGAGGCGATTGTGGCTGCGGATTCCTTATACGAGGCAAGTGATCGAAGGAGGGGCAAAGAGGCGGATAGCAACAACGAGATTGGTGGGGGAGACTGCCAATCAAGCACCATCAGGGGTGATGGTACGAGGGCCAATGAAGCAACAATGGACTGAAGTCGTATGCAGGGGGGCGACAAAGGTAAGACATTCAACTTCTTCTTGTGCGGAGGGCCGCACATGGTCAAAGAGTGTCCCCAGAGGGCAAAGTTTAGCGCAATGGTGATGCGCTACAAAGACGAGAAGTCATCAGAGTCCCATGAACCATGGAGGCTCGGGGTAATGAGACTTCTCAACACGGGGGTCGTGGACAAGCAGACGGGACTGGCTACCGCGACAAAATTTGGCGTCGAGCCGATGTTAAATCGGGGTCGTTAGCAAGGAGCCTGCGGGGCTAGATGCTACAACAAATTATGAAGTCGAGCCGACTAAAAAGGCTAACGAGGTCGCGTACGAGGTGGCAACGACAAATGAAAAGGCAGGATGCAAGTACAAGGTTAACTTGTTGGCCGTCAATGGGAAGGTGAATGGTGTTCATACTCGGGTGTTAATCGACTCAGGTGCTACACTCAACTACGCTGCCTTGAGAGTGGCTAGGGACATGGGCATCTGTTACACCAAAACGAAGGTTACAAAGTTGAAGGCGGTGAACTCCTTACCTATGCCAATATACGGGGTGTCCTATGAAGTCCCTCTTTGCTTAGAAAAGTGGAAGGGCAAGGCCAAGTTCATGGTGGTCGTCATCGATGACGAGGACATAGTCCTTGGCATGGAATTCATCAATACGATGCGGGCATTCGTACTTGGAGATGGTGTAATCAAATATGCGTCAAAGGGGAAAGAGTTCGAGGTGGAACTCTTACAACAAGAGGAAGTTGAGTCAAAAATTGCTTTCTTACGGATGGCAAGGACGCGAAGCGTAGGCGTCAACAAAGGGACCGATGTGTCAACGACACGGGACATCATGCATGTAAAACAAGAGCACGCGGGCATGTCAAGCGCTTCGAAGAAACCACAACGCAAGTACGTTGTCGCAGCAGAATACGAAGCTATGGACGAGCCTCAGAGACGGATCACACGGGTTGACCGTGACGAGGACGTTCATGGTTTTAGGTGGTGGAAAATGTCACGGGTGACATTGTAAGTTATAAGGTTGGTCATGGTAGTACAGGTGACACACCCTCTCACCACGGGTATAGAAAGTTGTAGATAGTTCTACTAGTTTCTAGAACTTTTTAAAGGAGTCGGGATTGTTCTAGTTGGGTCTAGAACATTCCAAAGAACTGTAGAAGAGTCCGGAATTGTGTAAAACATTCCGGAATATTGTTGAATAGTCTAGAAGGGTCTAAAATGTTCTAGTAGGTACTAGAACATTCATGTACATGGTAGAAATGTCTACCAGTGTCTAGAACATTCTGGAAGTTTCTGGGGTTGTGATGTCCAGAGCATTCTAGAAGGTTCCATTTCTAGAGAATTCCATAGGATTAGTATAAATAGGGGTAAGGGGCATCATTTTCCAACCATCCTACCAAACACACACACACACACACACACACACACACACACACACACACACACACACACACACACACAAAAA
>JAOWBH010148116.1:0-12476 GCA_028566215.1 Silene coronaria | reverse complement strand
GCCTCATACCCTTAACTATAAAACTTCTGATTACAGATTTACAGCAATGTTTTATACCAAGTATATATATATATATATATATATATAGTATTTGTCATATATACAAATATTAACGATGGAAAAAAAAAGTTGAAGATCATTACGAAAGAGAGGATGTAAGTGTCATGGCAGTATTAAAAATCAAAGTTCGAAAAACACTCAAGTTGCTACATTCGAGCTAATTACTCTTAACTTCATACAATAGTTAAGACTTACGAGTAATACTTATTAAGCCGTCATCATAGAATAAAAAGGGTAAATTACTTAAACTAATAAACTCACAATGTGAGTAACTATACAAAATGTTTACGGCAACTCAGTGAGTGAGTTGGTTGGGGGCGTATGGTAACATGAGGGCTAGAATCAACAGCTCACCACGAAAATACAATATTTGGTCACGAGTCACACTCGTAAATTCGTAAGGATAACGACCAAAAGTAGAAGTTAAATTTTGGCTAACTAATGATGGTGAGGATCAGGTCCTCCAGGACTGTAACGGTCAGACACAACGTATAAACTTGTAGATACAGGTGGCATCCTCGCCTTGATAATTTCCTTGGCTTGTTCTATCAACTCATCATTACCGTTGATCGGTGGTAATGTGAGTGGTAGGGGACGGGAATGCGAACCTGAAATCACAATGAGTAATGAAAGAAGGCAAAACCAAAGTTTGAGTGCAGCCATTATAATGGTAAATGGTGAATGAAAAATGTAAAGATAGTTTTTGAATGGAAGTTAAAATGAATAGAAAGACGTACGGTTTATATAGAGGAAGAATGAATAAAAATGTAGGTCAAATATAAATTAGACATAATGCATTGCGACGATTCCCACTAAATTCCATTCTAATTCATGCTTTCAATATACAGTGGGTTTTCACGTAAGAATTCAGTGCCGTCCGTCGGAGCACATACATTAAGCTTTCCATATTTTGAATATCATTACCCACAAAACACTTCACTATCTCCAAAAGCCCCTCTCTCATCACCTTTTTAAGCTTCTCTTCTCTTCTCTTCTCTTACTTACTTTTTATTCTTCATGTCTTGCTTCAATACTTCACTTTATCTGCATCACGTATCTCGATATGATACACCAATCACTTACTTTCCCCGCTTGATTAAAATACACCTCATAAACCTTAAAAAGTGGGGCGATTCTAAAGAATACGAGGTAGTACTATTTTAGGCTAAAACATGAAATTTTAGATCAAAAAAGTCGTGGTCACCACTTTGAGATGCGCTCACCGTCAAGCTAGAGGTGACCAAAGAAAGATTTGTGATGGACACGAATCGCCCAATGTGGATTTTGTGCCCATGGATAAATGGGTTAGAGGGTGAGACGTGCCATGAACAACTTTGCATTTAAAAGTATACAGTCAAGTGTGGGAATATATATTTTTAATTAGACCGAAGGGCCCCTCCCTCTAATCTTCCATTTGATTGGCATGTGCTCAGCTCCGATCAGCCTCATGCACCATCTAGTGTTCTTAATAGCCACTTGGAACTCAGAAAGATTGCCTCTTTATCGGCAACGATTCATACTCATATACGAGTTTGTTCAAGATTCATAGTTATAGAGCGAAATGAAGCTCATGCTACTTACTCACCTCTTCTGTTCTCTTAATGTTAAAATTTCGGCACGAACCTGCAAGTTAAAAAAAAAAACGAAAAATAAGATGGCATCATCAGGTGGTCTAGAATCTCGGTACTATCCTCTCCAATTCAATATACAAGGTCCACTAAAATGATGGAACCCTATACAAGAACATGTCAGTATGTGAGAAGGTGGCGATAAGATTTGGCACCACTCGGTGGCCTTGTTCAAACGAAAGAGAGGATTGATTCTAAAGAGGGAATAAAAACGACCAATTGCTATTTTATGACACCGTAAGCACAAACAATTTAATGTGACATTTAGCTTTTATTTCATCATATTTCCAAAAGAAAGTATAATCCATTGGAAATGAAAACTATTAAAGAGAAGGATTTCAGACAAATTTATACTCACTTCATCTCATTTATATTGCCCTCTAAGAGGTAATAGTGATACAGGGTATTTCATCAAGAAATCTGAAATACAAACTCTAGTCAAACAAGAACATATGCACACGAAGGAACAAACAAACAGGGCCATCAAAGTACATATCAGTCAAACAGAACTGGACATTCAAACTCCTTTGAGCCATTAAGAAATTTAAACCTGAAGCAACATTCATCCCACAGCATTTTACCCAATTATCGCTCCATAAATGGGAGTCCGTAACATTAGCATATGTCCAATAAAACACTGAGATACTGTAACTAGAAACTTAACAGAAGAAACCAAGAAATGCTATCTTTTGTGCATAAAACTAGCTTGATATCAAATTACAGAACAAAGCTGAGAACAAACTCCATCATAGACCATCACAGTCTAGATTATCAAATAGCCTGAGCAATTTTAGGTACATCGTCAAAATCCCATAGACACTCTACCCTTAAGCGCTTAATAAATTGGTCATGGATTGATCTAGCTTAACCGGAACACTCAAGAGTTTAATTCCTTGGCGATGAAGCAATGTTGAAACTCAGGACGGAATGTTTTAACCGCTTATGCATAGTGCCCAGCTCGAATCCAAACATAGAAAATGACAGCACATATTTTACCAGGGACAAAGTCAAAATTCACATCATCCAATAAAATATGTGCAAAAAGCATGGTCAAAATGCCAGAAATAATCTTAGTCATCAGCTCCAGCAAGTGGCAAAAGATAAGCATAAGCATCACCCATGAGGCCATGACTAGATTATACAACAGTGAATCGCCATAAGATACTCTCTCCGTCCCAGGTAATTCTTTAGGTTTATTATTTTCACCAAGTCCAATGTATAAACTAATGTACTCTGTACAAAGTTAACCTTACGGGCTTACTGTTTCGCTACAAACTTTTCAGGGTCCACTTACACATGGGTTTTCCAAATCTCTTTGGTGATATAACAAGGTAAAGATATGACTAAAATGGAAATCTAAAGAAATAGCGGAGAAAACTATGAACGGAATACGTAAAGAATGACTAGGTCAGAGGAACTACCAACTCTTTTTCAGGACTACTTGGAAAGGCTAGGTTTCAGCAAATGCAGCTCATTGTAGAAACGATGCAGTTAACTTCAGACTCTTTATAATCCCTCCGCCGATGGTCGAGCAATTGACACTTAGCACATGGGTAAATCCATAGTAAAATTTTGTTACTTCATATAATAGCCGAGTTAAACCGAATAAACACTCATGTCAAGCACTAGTAGCATAGCCCAACTAATACATCCACCAACATCACATAATAGTACTATTAGTAAGTTTCCATATTTGAAAAGATTAATGGAAGAAATTTCAGACTATATTATATGGATATAAAGCTTTATAAAAGAGAACCATATAAAGACATAATAGGATCACTTTTTTTTCTTAAGCTTATGTATCTTTTCTTTTAACCGACTTGGTTAGTGGATGAGAATAGAAGGATCTGTTTGGTTATTTTCTACCTGATAAGCCATTTTCTAAAAAACAATGACACTTCCATTGTTCAGTCCGGCTGTTCGGCTCTATAAATTAGTGCCTATAAAATACAGCAATATATAAAGCTCATGGACTATTATAAACTATGCTTTAGGTAATGGTATGTTACTTGGAAAATTCTGCAAGTATAACCATGTAAGTCAGATATATGGCATTGATCATTAGTTATTTACTTACTACTCTACTAGAAATCTGGGTCCATAACAATGGAGTTCCACACGTTACTTGTATGTTTATACAATTCCTTTTAGTCCCCGGAGTTGAACATGGTACAACCATAAGAGCGATAAACTCTCCATGTTGAATTTAACAGTACTGAACTCTTACGTATTGAATTTGAGATCTCCAGTTATGCTATTTAGCAATATCAATCCCTTACTAGTTGATTTAAGTGTCCAGGGGTGTTTCATATTTTTATAATGATGTTTCTTTTTCTATTAAATGGCATGTGCGTCATCAGGGGCGTCTAAGACCACAGGCGACGGAACCGGGCCTCCGGTTTGGCCACCGAATTTACAAGCTTTATTAATGAAATTCAATACAAACCTCAACATATAAAACACTTTTACATTTATATTTGGGACCTCATTTTTCGGTGGTGCACCGGGCCTCCATTTACTTTAAGACGCCCCTATGCGTCATACACAAAGAAAATCAAGCTAGGCCACTTCTGAAAGACACTAGTTCGTACACACACATACACCGGAGTAACTAGACACTCGGGGACGTAGGTATGTATGACACAGCAAATTTCCATGTGTCAAAAATTCGCCAAATTTTCAGTATAAAGACCATAAACACAAAGGAAACCATAAACTGACATCATCCAGTATCAAACTATGGTCTGTTTTGGACAGTTATTTAAAAATTGGCCTAGTCAATATCACAAGACACGTGAAAAGACCATAAAATCATATCAAGGTTGAGCATTCAATAAAAGTAGAAGGGAGGCATCACAAACCAGGAAAATGGTGTAAATTCAACCGAAAGTTTCATTATCAAAGAAAAGATATCATTCACTGACAAAGAGTTTAGTGTAATGCCATCAACGTCGGCTTATCTGATAGTTTCCGGATTTATTAATACCATAAAATAGACAGATCACTAAAAAATAGTACATGGAAATTGACAAACTAACACTTATAGCATCCTATTTCTACTTATATATGGCAACAGTCGTTCAAGTGATTAAAAAGTATTTGACTCCTATGCATCCATTTCAGGTGTAACATAAAGTGATAAAGCATTTGAGCAAACGAGGTTTTGTCACATTACTTTAACCAATAAGATATTGTGGAAGCGGTAACTATATCATGTGGAGGGTCCATGGAGAATAAAGTGGTTGTACGGATCTAGCATAGCGTAAAATAAAAATATGGTCTTAGCTAGACTCGGCAAATGGGTCATTTGGGTTAAGTCGGCTAATTTTCGGTCGTCTTGGTGTGTTATTGTGTTTAGTTTGTGTATGGATCGTCATCTGCATTCAATAGTAATATAGTACCCTTTGGTCAACTGCGTCATTTTCAAGTCCTGACTATTAACATTTTGTTTCAGAACAGTCATCTTAAATCATTTCTGATAAAGTCATTTTTGTGCAGGGTTGTTTGGATCTACAGTTGGATAGTTCTTTTTCGTAATTCAGCAGGGATAAGTCTAGTTAAGTCAGTTTTACCCCGTCTAATCTTACCGGTCAAACATTGGGAGTAGGCTAACCAGGTAAAAATGTGAAAGGATTAGCCAGATTAATAACATACTATGTAATACTTATCCACAAACTACAGGCATGATAATATTGTTTTTTCACATGCATTAAATTCTTGGTGGGATTGAAGATGTGCTCCATTTGGCGAATTAGTGCCATACCAAAATAATTATTGCTACACTAAACATTAATAGTAGAGAGGAGACTTTTAGTATCTTGGATTTACTTCATGCTATGCAATTTTAAAATTAGTTAATGCACTTCAAACTACAAAAGTCACAAAAGGAGAACTTACTGGGAAGGTCTTAGATAAGCATCTCATAATATAGCTCTTTTTCTTCAGTTTGTTGGCTCTTTATTCTAAATATTACTTAATGGCAATGTTGAACGCCTGAGAATCAAGAAAAGAAGACTACTTCAGGATAACAACAGAGTCTTAGTACCCAATGATTTGGGGTCAATATATATGAATCAGTTAACAAGAAAAATATAATGAAGAAAACTTTGGTACTAAGCAGAAACATTTCACTTCTCAAGAAACTAGTTTTGGAACAGTAGACATACATGGTCCTGCTGAACATTATATCCTGATTGGAAACCTCTCTCAGGTATCTTGTTTTCCCGTCTTCGACAAACTCTATTTGAGTATGAATCCATTAAATGGAAATAATAATTTTAGAAAACAAAATTGGTCCCATGAAGGATGTCTGCAGCACGCAAAAGAGGTTAGACAACATTTCTGAATTCAATAACTCATAAAGTCATAATGAATTCATAAGCAACGGACAGAATTGGGCGGTTGTAAAATTTGAGTACCTGAAAGAAAATAAGTCAAAATCTAGTTTCAGAATAACAAATTGAGATGCCAAAGAAAATACGGAAGTTAAAACCATTCAAAGATTTAGCAAATGTATCATAGGAGCAACTTTTTACCATGATAAATTAGAAACGGAATACATAAGAAACACAAACTGTACAGTCATCATTATAATGGCAGATAAACTTTACAACTAATAGCAAAGATTCTGATTGTTTACACACTACAGAATAAAAAAAATCTCTTGCAAGACCTGTTTTGTGCTAATAAATTGTAATACTGCATGTTATCTAACCCTATAGGTTTTACAAGGTTTTAGAATAATGTGTTCATAAACCTCCTTACACAAATATTTAAGGTACAGACTAAGGAGCTAATTGTATGAAAGACTGTACAGCTAAGGGGCATCACTAGTATACAGGAACAGTATCACAAAAGCCAACACAGCAAGCCATACATACATTGACAGCCCTACTTGATTGAATTGTTCCTTGCAACTGGATGGTCAGTCTGGTAAAATAGGTAGCCTGTCAGTGAAATGTGAAAAGCCATTTCCGTTACCGTTGGTTTGCATGAATTCCTCAAGTGCATTTTCAGTGTCAGTTGCCTTCTCCATCAGTTTGCCATGACTATTCAAATAAAGAGGCAAGATACGAAGGCGCACTTCTGACTCTGTGCCTAAGATCTCTGACTGTAAATGGTATTTCCGAGCAAGTTTTGCTTGAAGAAGCACGATGTGGGATGGCCTTGGTAACAGCTCCACAGTTTCACCTTCAGGGATAACCAATTCTTCAATGGCAATTCGTGCCTCCTAAACAAAAATAAAATAAAAATTTAGAACAATCAAAGTTCCAACTGCAATGTCATAAGAACAATAAAGCCTAAATACCACATTGGATTTGGGATCACTAACATGAATCATCATTTGCCACCGTCAAATAAAAAGTAAAAATATACCATAAGAACAATAGAGCATTAGAGCCTCAGTACTGAGTTGATTCGGGATCGGCTAACATGAATCATCATTTGATACCGTCAATGAAATTTAAAAAGTAAAACTATGAAAAGGAAAAAAAATAAAAAGGCAACATAAACACATATTCAAATAAAGCCACAGAAGTGATACAGATTAATTAATAGCTATAGAGAGTCCTTCAAATAACATTCATCAATTCACCTTGGACGACCTCCCTTTCCCCATGCCTTCAAAAATAAAAAGTAAGCATGAGTTGTCAAACATACTGTTAAATTCCAAGATTTTCGAACACTTCCTTTTAATCAATTTTTTTTTCCAAATTCACCCCTTCTAAAAACATTTTTATGACTACACTTACCCAAACTCACTTTCTGGAGAGAAAGGTGAGCTTCGTGGCATTGACCACCGGACGCATGTGAAACCTTGCTTTTTTCCTTCTTTATCTGATTTCCGTCAAACTACTTTAGGTTACCTTGCATTTACCCTTCTAAATTTGAGATAAATAATTATATAAATAAAAACATATTTAACAGTTCAGAAGCAAAATTACATTTTCAATGCAAACCTCCAAGTTATATATCACTCTCAAGTCTCAATGATTAATAACATTGGGTCTCGATTCTCGACATCATGATCAGCAGTCAGTCAGTTCCAGAGTTGCGTCGTTAATGCAGTTCAGCATTGTTATTGTCTAGAACTGAAGCCTTCTTGCCGATTCATAAGTAATTCTCCCTTAAAAAAAACTCTCTCTAAAAACCCTAGCCGGCTAGCCCCCATTAATTATACGCGGGGCTCCCATCGATTATCAATCGATCGATGGTAAGCCCCAAAAGTGTTCCAAATTTCTATCAATAGTATGCATATCTATCTTTTATTCTATAAAAGTCTCCCTTTTGGTGAGAATCGTTTTTCCGTCCCTTATTTCGGGGGTTTTCCATTCATTCGTGGGTTTAGTCGTCTCATCCGTAATATAGTTAAGAGTACTTTTTTGATGGTTCGTAGTGTGTTCTTTCAAAGGGTACAAGTAATTTGTCAACGATATTTGGAACCAGTTAGAGGTAAATTTTATCTCATAATAATGAAGGATCCCCTCAAAAGCTACATGGAGATAGCGATAATAGGACGAGCCAAGTTGTTAGATCATGTTTTGAGATCCTTAGTTTATAAGAAAGTTATTTTTCTTTGGTTTCCATTAGATTGGTTTTCGATTATACATATCATTTGTAAGTGTCGTATGACGTTCTATTAATGAATTGTTCTTTACTTTCAAAAAAAAAAGATGTGATAAATATCACACGCGAAGTAGCTTTAGCGTTAAGGCAACATTTCCAAAAATAATTGATTTTAAATGATCATTTGAATAAAGATCGGTCTATCTAGGAATCAGACTAAAAGATGACTTGAGACGAAATTAATTAAAGAATTAAATCAAAATAAAAAAAATTAAATTAAATCTCATAAACAAAAATAAAATATATGAGATTTGAAATCAATAAGAATAAAAATGAGTTCAATAGAAGTAAGTTCCGAAGTCTAACGAATTATCTCGAAATAGAAATATTATACGAATTAAAAGGGATTAATAATACGGAGCTAAAAAAATTAAATAACAATAAGTCTCGAGAATGAAGGAATATTTGAGACATAAGAGAAAGCATTCAATGTGAGAAAAAGTAATTACTCGGGAATATATTACGAGCCAAACAAATTAAATCGTAACCGAAAATGGATTATGATTACTAAATCAAATTAGAAAAATAGCGGGTGTTATATTTTGTCTCTAATTTTATTATTTAGTGTAATTGTTGTCATCAAATTTTTTAACCGATTTATTTTGTAAATTTTAATATTTGTATTAAAAACGTGCATGCATGTCAATAACCTTGAAAATCTTGATTTTTAAACATATTATAATGTATATAATTTAAAGATGAATTTATTTTGATTATTATGGTGGTGTAATTGGTTAAGATATTTATGATTGTTTTCCTTGTGCTTCTGTCGTTAAGAGGACCTGCGGTGGAGGATGGTACCGGTTTCTCGAGTCAGCGGAACCATCTCAAGACTCGGAGTGAGATCTGTATATAATCCCTTTTAAGGCTGGGTAAATTAATTTTTTTTTTCTTATTGCATGTTGGTTAAATTGATTGATTGTGTATTTTACATAGGCGAATGATTTAGGTAAAATCTAGAGGATTTAAATCATACATATAATAAGTTTAATTTTACTCTTTTTAAAATACTAGTAGGTTGCACCGCGCGCGAAAGCGCGCGGTTCCCCAAGATAGTTTGATGGTTGGCGTTTTATTTGAATGTTATCGTATCTTTATTTGGTTTGACTTTCTGTACATGTTTAGTTACGATCACAATGAATCTGTTGTTTTATTGGTTTGATGGTTGAATCGATTGCAAACAAAATTACAACCATTCGTAAATAATTCGTATTTTACTTTGCTAAGGGGATGAATATACAGATACAACAATGTCGTTTCCTCAGATAGTTAGTTGTTAAGGAACACAACTAGATGGAATACAGAAAACATTTATATTATGTTGTAGCTTGCAAAGTAACGTAAACACATATACGAAGCTTTGTCCAACTACACATATATTCTTAAACACGGTTTTTTCAAAAAGTTCTAAACATTTTCACGCAAAACATAGATTTATCAACACACACTGCCCAAATAAACCTATCTTAGATCAACCATAAGACATTAGCATTATGTTTAAACTCGAGAACAATGATGAACATACCCAGCTGGCATAATTTGGTTGCACTGCGAAACTTCACGCGCGTTCCTTCACGACATTTTGATCGATGTCGGTTCATGTGCATGCTAGCATATTACTTGTACATGTTGATTGTCGCTACACTTCAAGTATTGTTGTTGTACTCTATTGATGGTTATTTAATTCAATTAATTGGTTGCATTCAAATCTTAAAAGTATAGCATGCCAAATAGTTTATTTAAACTATTGTTGTCATGGCGACAATCAAAGAGTAAAATTAAGAGTATCTTAAATTTTGACGTTTCATGCGCAAGTTAACATTGGATATTTATGGCATAGTCGGGTTTTTAAACGGCAACCAGACAAAAAAAGAACTGATAACAATACGAGAAGACAAAATAAACATTGACTAACGAAAACATAACACGCTTAGTAATGCTTGTCTCACGCTATGCTAGCATGCTTATGAAACAGTTCATGAGAAAAAAAAATTCTTTGGTCGAGATTTGCTCTATACACTAGTATAAAAAACCCCTACAGCGGCGGTTATAAATGGCTTTTTGTGGCGGTTTTGTTAGATTTTGGGTCCGTCGTTTATCACAGCGTCGTATAGGCTTTGCGGCGGTTGTACAACCGCCACAATAACTCACCTACGGTGGCGGTTGTTTAATAGTCTCGTATAAAACGACGGTTGTTACACAGGAACTGCCACTATAACTTATCTACGGTGGCGGTTATTATTTGAAAACCGCCATCATAGGTATTTCAATAATAACTTTCTATCAGAAACCGCCATTACATGTTCTCTATAACGTCGGTTTCATATACATAAACGTCGTAAAAGATAAGTATAACGTCGGTTGCATATAGAGAACCGTCGCAAAAGGTAAGTATAACGTCGGCTATTGTTAATGAACCACCATTAAAGGTAATTATAACATCGGTTGTTGGTGAAGAACCGCCATTAAAGATGAACTAATAATGGCATTTCATACTTAAAAACCGCCACCATAGATAGATACTTTTTTTAAAAAAAAAAATATTTGCCACCAAAATTTCGATAGCAATGTCCTATAGATTTGACAAGCCAAATAGCGAAATAAACAAACAATACATAAAAAAGAATGCCAACCAACGAACTTCCATATCATCCAACTAAACATTAATGTCGATGTTCAAAACTATATGTCCAAGGGCATAAATAATCAACATACACGTCTTAAAACTAATCAACACGAACTTCCATTTCATGTTCTTTTAACATCTTTCATCTCGTCAATTTAACATTATTGAATCTGCAATAATACATTTAGCAAACCAATAGTTAGAAAAACAACCTAAACACTATTAAAATCAACATATACGGAGTATATATTTAGCAAACCAATAGTTAGAAAAACAACCTAAACATTATTAAAATCAACATACTCCATCTCTTTGTTTCGTATACAAAGAAGCGATATTCATGTCAATCTAGCAATCATTGCGGATGGTTCGGGGTCTATACCAAGGTCAGTAGGCACAACCATCTAATCACTTGGTTGCCACTCCAATCAACCTATCTTCATTGCCTTATTTACAAGATTAGACTTATCAAGCCACAGCCACAAAGTCAATCTTAGTCAATCATGTAGGGAAATATTACATACATTAGTAGCTAACTAGCTCATTATTGCAACTCTTCATATATTATAGTTAAATTTTAACTGTAAAAAGTTATGTTATACATCCATTTCATGACAACAATAAGTTCTGGATGTTACCTTCTTTGTGATTATAAACGTACTCATCTATCACCATCATTCAAGCTTACTTTTTCGCCCTCTTGAGACCTAACAAGCTTCAACAACCCCTGTATAACCAAACCCAAATTATAAATTGAAGTCCATTACATACAGAATGATCAGTTGAAAGAACAACTGATCAAGTCAAGAAAATAAGAAAAATTATATCGCCACTAGATTCGTATTCTAAGTACCTAACTATACGTGTTGGCACGCATGACTTAAACCACCATTGGGCCATCTTTCATGGTAAACGTCCTAGCCTCAGCATTATCAAACCTTGATGAAACACCCTCAAAAAATCAGTAACAAACAGTTTATACTGCTGCCAAACCTCATGTATTATAACTTTTATCAGTCAAAGCCTAATCAAACGAAAGCCACCATAACATCATCAACTATACACACAGGATATATGCTCTTTTAAGTCCCAAAACAGATAATTCTCTCTAAATCCATGACAACGATTGATAATAGGATCAATATTCATACTAGCTTAATATAAATCTCATAAGTGTAAAGACGCCTAACTCAATTATGGTACCAACTTCTTATATGACTTCAATTACACAAAATCATCAGCCTCTTTGCATATTTAGATTAAGCTTCTATCAATTGATGATTCTCGAAGTGCATCACTTTTATGATCGCAAAGCAAAACAAATTAAAAGCAATTCATATCTACATATACATTTACAAAAAAAAGGAAGTTATACAAAGCCTTAGAGCGGCTTTATGAGGTGGATAAAAATGTTTAGGCAAATGATTAAAATAAAAGGCATGCGCATGATAGCAGAAGCTCAAATGATACCTACAGGATTAGTCAAGTACTTGTCATACTCTTCATCTGTATATCTTATAACATCAACCGAC
>JAOWBH010148105.1:0-12479 GCA_028566215.1 Silene coronaria | reverse complement strand
TTCATAGTATATATATAGCTTGTAATTAGCATTAGTCTGTACAATTCATATTCACAATAATATTATCAATCTTACACAGCCAAGGAGACACCCCATTGCAACTAGCTGTCCGGTTTGGGCATACTGATGCTTTTGAAGAGTTTCTAGAAAGGGCTGAGGTGGCTGGGCTCCTAAATAAAGCTAACAACGACATGGACACGATTTTAGATGACGCAGCTAGGGTTGGTCATGCTATAAGCGTAAACATCCCGATTGAGTAAGCTTCTGAGCTTGCATTTGAGCTCGACCATGCGCCTATAAGTTTGGTGAGACTCCCCTTTTCCTTGCTGCGAGAGAGGATATACCATGTCATTTGGTACCATTGCTGGACTTGCAGGTCTTGCCGCCCTAGCCCACAGAGTTGTTCACAGCCAAACCACTCTTCACACTGTGGCCCTGTACGGGAACAGAGGTGAGAAAGTTGTAAACCAGATTGTAGACTGAAATTTGCTAGTCAAACATATTAATAAAAACAGTTATTTCATATTCAGTGACCGGAATGGCAGAATCTACTTCTGTAAGTAATTTGCTGAATGTTGCAGTTAATATCTAACAGCTCTTGAATGAAATGCATCAGATATTGTGGATCAGATAATGGAAATAGACACCTAATAAAGATTAAGAACTACCGTTGCCAAACCCACTTCACTGATTGGGTTGCTCGGAAGAAACAATGCACTATTTTGCGAGCCCTTCTAAATTAAGACCATCAGTACAGCTCACAGCATACATCCAAGACAATAAGGGGTGAACAGCCCTTCACATTACGATCCTCAACGCCAACTTGAAAGCAGCAAAGAGGCTTATATGGTCCTATCAAGACAGCACTGAGCTGGTGGACAATAAAGAACAGAGCATGGTGCATCTTGCAGGCTGCACTGCTGCAGCAGTAAGGAGACATCCCCATACTTCTGAATGGTCTCTAAAAAAGGCACCTAAGTGGGCTAAGTCTGATGGGGTCATCAACGAGAAACACAGTGAAGGAAATACCCCTTTACATGTTCTTGCTGCCTCCACGCCCTCATTTCTCATGTGTGATTGGCGCTATAAGCTACCAAATTCATTACAAACTAGACGCCAAGGCATTCAACAACAACAATTTAACGACAAGGAATATCATTGCTGCTAACGACAACTTTGATCATATAATCGTAAGTTTATTGTACTAACAATTAAGACCCTTACAACTTTTACTCTTGTTGAAGATGTTCATTCACTAAGAGGGGAGGAGAGCAAGAATATGAATCTTTCTCAATTAACCACAACATAATATTAGTGATCATTATTTCATCTGCCTTATATGTAGACTCGATTCATGAAAATGAGCAAGACCCTCCCTAGGGGAAGGCGAGCAAACAATTGTGATGGAAAGAAGGGAAGATGCTGAAAGAGAAGAGACAATCAACAACGTAAGCAGAGTAAAAAGGAAAGAAGAGAGAATGAATTACCTCAAAAAAAAGGGGGGAGACTCCACTGGTCCTAGCAGCCCTGATAGTAATAGTATCCTTGACACTACCAGGAGGATTTGATCAAACTCCGGAGATAACATAGGAGTGGCAGTGCATACTGAGAAGAGTACATTCATCATTTTCATCGAGCTTATCCAACTCTCTCTCTCTTTTGGTGTGACCCGGACATGTTTTCATAATTTCACATGTTATCAGAGTCCATGGTATGATGATTTAAATCAAACTTATAACCAGTTGACTCCTTATAACCTAATTGGCCAATTGGGCCAATTGTAGGGAAAAATCTCGGGAACTGGCTCCTTATAACCCCATTGAGATTCAGAGATGAGTGACCCACATCGTTAAAATGAGGACGAAATTAAACTAAGGAGTTACTCTACCTACAATTCGTCCAATATGCTCTGGATGGAACGGTAAATGATTCAGTTGTATTGGAGACAAACGACAAAGGGGACACCCTATTACACCTAGCAGTTTGGTTTGGTCAGACCGATGCTGTTCAAGAGTTTTTAAAACGAGCTGAGGGGGTCAAACTTCTGAATAAAACTAACGAGGAGGAAATAATTTTACGACAATAAAAACAAGTCATATAATAATGCAGAAACAAAGACTTACATTCCTAACAAATGACAATGCAACTAACCCCATGAGTGCGTGCATGCACATAAGTTTGCATAGTGGAATTACCGGGGAAATAATCTCCTTTGGCATATAAGTATTGTGACAAAATATATCACTTACAGTTTTATTAGTTGCATGCCAAAGGTGATTCTACCTAGTTACGCATCCATGCATTTAACCATGATTTTGTGAATGAACTTGTTTGTGTATTTATACATGCGACGAAAAAAAAAAAAGCACTAAATTTATCATATCCTTAAAACAACATAAAGCACAACATTTGAGTCAACACCAATTTACCCTAGACAGCGTTGAAGAAAAGTGAGTAAATTTTTTTTCCCCGAAATAAAGTGACAGAATCTAGGATCTTTTTCATTTATTAGGAATTCAGGATATACTGTTGGCATATTTTTTTGGTGCATATACTCATGGCACATTCTCTACTTGCTTCATGCATGCTAAGGTCCTAGAAAAAGTGCTTGTTTAGAGTCTATTTCTGAGGCTGATATGTCATGCGCAAAACCTCGATATTAAATCTGGGTGCGACATACTTTTATACAGTAAGTGTGTATATTTGAAGGTTATGATAACAACAACTATGTGTCACAATGACACCTACAGGATCGAGGTGGAATTGGATAAATTATGCATTCGATTATAGTACAGGATTGTAAGGACTAAGAGGGACTAAGGAGCCACCCCCTAAGCTAATACAAATTTAAGTTTTAGATACAATACCAATGCATGAGTTTGGCCAAGAGCATTTGCCATTGAAAAATCTCATGCATGTGGGCAGACAACGATAATCCATCAGCAACGCTTGGCACAACCATACAATGGTCTTAAACAAGAACAACTGGTCTAGGAAAGCTTGTATACAAAACAGTTTAGAATTGACCTCATCATGTTGACATCAATTATGCAAAATTGCAAAGCATATAGCTTAAATTGACCTCATGATGTTGACATCAATAAGCTCGTTAATCCTAGAGAAGGCGAGTAATTAGTAATGTCACAAAAAGTATCCCTTCACAAGCATAATAAACAGCCAGAATAATAGAAATCATCGCATCATGTCTACCAACAAGATAAATAAGGCAATGCTGCTAAATTAAGAACAAGTTACTCGTAATATTACGTCTACCCAGAATACTTATCGGAAAACAACCCCCTGGATAAAACAGAGTAGTTGCCGCACAAGTTTTGCAGATTACGAACGACCCTGGCTAAAACCAGTAAGTATGTTTTAATTCATTGACATTTAGGCAAGATTATCAAGGTCAAACTCAGTTAAGTGGATAACAACACATGACTTTTGATGAATACAGCAAAAATAACATTAGTTCAAAACCTTAATGGCTCCCCCTAACAACATTAACACGTGATTTTTGACAAATATTAGTTCGAATCTCAAATTGTCTCAACCAACCATAATGCCAACATTCTCAAAACTTTTAACAAGGGCAAGTACTCTCCAGACTTTTAACATGAGCAAGTACAAAGATGTTTCTACTATCGTTACTAATTTATCGCTGTGTTTTCAGATGAAGGCGATAAAAATTTATCTTTAGCTAACATGCAGAGGCCAGAGCTGTCGCCTGTCGGTACAATACGAGAGACAATGCACGCGCTTATACTCCCGTAAGTGACAAGTATAATTTGTTTTCTCATCAAGAAATACTGAAAAAAGATGGAGGAAAGAGTATATTGCTGATTACCTTACATAGTTCCTAAGTTCCTTTAGTTGTCACAGCTTAAAATTTGAATCAAGAAGACATAAAATTGACCTGAGGAATAAAAGACAAGATTTAGGGTCTTAGGGAATGAATGTATGCACAAGCAAGGACTTCCAAGATCATAGCAATGTCTAAGAACAAGCCATATAGTGTAATAATAATCATGAGAAATGCAAGGTGAATATAACGAAATGCATTGATCAAAGCTATTACAATTACCCAGCTAATTAAGGAGCAAACTCTAGTAACACAAGATCTACATTATTCAGCAAGAAGACTCTAGTTAGGCTCTAAGGGTAATTAAGACGTAAACAGCGATTCATAATTTCAAGAAGCTAAGTTTTGTATGGAGTATTATCTCAGTGCCTCAAAGCTCCTGCCTATGGTGGTGTTGGACTGTTCTGCGTCAAATGTATGTAGCATTAATCCTATGTTAAAAGCAAGTAGAGAACGTTTACAAAAGAACCATGACGAAACATTTAAAATGCATCCGACTAGGTACTATTCTATGATATAGGAGGCATAATGAGTTTAACCTATTTTTGCTCTGATCTACACAAACTGAACAGCAAAAATGCATCTATATCTATAAATACATGACTAGGACCATACCACATTTGAAAATCATGTACTCTCTTCGTCCCAATCATTTGTACACCTTTGTTTGAAATTCCCCTAACAAAAAAATACGAGAAAAAGATAAACAAATGATTGGACGGAAAGAGTAATCGAAGAACACAAAAACATAATGAGTAGCTTTTACTTCTGAATGTTCTTCCTAGCAATAGCTCCTTCCTTCTTTGACACCGCCTTATCATTCTTAACCAAAACAGGGCTATCCACATAGGTAAAAGCCCTTGAACCGAAACTCTCTTGTTCTTTTTAGTCACCAAGTCATACCACCCAAACCAAACACCATCAACCTCAACCAACATACTCTTCTCAACTTTCGAGTAATTAAGTAACAAGCCTAAGATACATACAATGCTTATAAATCTCATTCTTACAAATCCTATTCAGCTTAACCCACTTTCACTCTTTCATTTCCCACACATCCAGCAAGCGATATATTTCGACTCCGACACTCAGAGTAAGGGTAATTAAGAAGTAATCAGCGGCAAAGAGGCTAATTTGTTCCCATCAAGACAGCACTGAGATAGTGGACGATAAAAAAAAGAACATGGTGCATCTTGCAGCCAGTACGGGGCATCTACATACTTTTTTTTTCAAAAACCCAAGGTGGGTAATAATTCATAACGATTTATGACTAAATCCAATGATGCTGCTTTCGCAGCTACAAGAGGTAACCAATCGTTCCAAAACCCAGGTACAATAGCAAGAGGTGTAAGAAGGGCTAAACAATGTGCCACCGTATTGCATTTCCTACTCACATAAGACCAAACAATTGAGCTAAAAGAAGAACTGCTCTAGAATGTCTTCTATAACTTGGTAGAACAGTTCCGCCCTTTTCTTCCATGCTTAAGAGCGTCAACAATGGTGATACAATTCAATGCCTCTCCACAATCACCCGTTCATACCCTCTCCTCCTCGCTTCCTTTAAACCTTCCAGAACCGCTGCTGCCTCCGCCATCTCACCTCCCATATCTCCTTTCTTTGGTGCGTCAGTCCCCACAGCACTCTCCACTCCATGTTACGGCAAAAAGCACCCATCCCGACGCCAACCCCCTCCTTAACCCCTGCATCCATGTTCACTTTCACAGTCCCATTAGGAGGCGCTTCCCATCGTTCCCTACTTCCCTCATCCCCATAACCCCCTGCTGCATTACCTCAGCGTCAATCACATTTTCAAGCTCAGCAATCACATCATGAATTCAATTCAGAACTCCCTCTGTATCCCGCCTTTCTCCCTCAAAAATCAGTTTTGAGAGGAGAAAGAGTAACAAAATGAAACTTTCTCAATTAACCTCAATATAATATTATGGATAGTTATTTCATCAGGCATAGTTGTAGACTCGATTCATGAAACTGAGCAAGACCCTCCCTAGGGGAAGGCGACCAACAACAACGGTGAAAGAAGAGACAATGTTGAAACAGCAGAGACAATCAAGAACATAAGCAGAGTAAAAACGAAAGAAAAGAGAATGAATTAGCTCAAAAAAATGGGGGAGACTCTGCTGGTCGTAACAGCCCTAATAGTAACAGTATCGTTCACAGCTGGTTTTACAGTAACAGCATTTCCTGTAAAAGATTTTACAATAAAACATTGTATAATCATATACTCCGTACCAATGATCTTGATGTCCTTATCAGGGGTCATCTAGGTAAAATATCGCTTGCTTTTACAATAACCGTTTACCTTCGTGGAGAATAGTTTTATACAAGAATTATTGCTGAAGTAAACTAGGTTTCCCTGTCTCTTATAACCTAAAATTATAATCACTCGCCTCAGTCAATGTATACGATATACTTCTTCGTCTCAGTCATTTGTTTACTTTATTATTCTCTATCGACGAGAAGTATTTTAATCAAAAGTAATCTGGGAATCCGTAATAAACAAATCATTCAACAGCTAGAAAGATATTCTACTCAATTAAACAAGTGTTCACCTATAAATTTAACCCCAATTATCGAATTACATGTAATCAAATAAGTAACTATTAGAAAAATAACGCAGATTATCAAGTCAATTAAACAATTCGTATAATTATGAGCATACCGTAAAAATGCAAATTAGGGTTTGAGAAAGTAAATTATTCAACAAATTCATGATTAATATGCACATACTCCCTACCTTTTAATGTTGTCAATGAGGCTTGAGGATTCGTCTTGAAAATGGCGGTTGATGATGCAAATAATGGCGGTAATTGATGAATGTTGACGGTATTTGGAGGTCTTGCGAAGTTTTTTTCTACAGTTAAAGCCAGAATTGACAAACATGTCAATCGTGCTCGGGTTAAGTCTGGTTAATTTGGGCAAGGTCATTTCGGGATTCGGTCCTTTTTTTTTTTTTTCCCGATTCTAGTTATTGCTTTTAGGGATAATGGTCGATTTACAACAATAGCAATACGTGTCGGGTCTTCTTGGTTTGGGTGAATTGGGGTTACGGGGTCATGCTCGATTAGAGGTGGCAGTCGGGTCGGGTTTAGATCGGGTCATATCGAGTGCAGGATAACGGGTCAACTTGCCTTTTCAGATCGGGTTGGGTTCCGATCATGATGGGTCAGGTCATTTCAGATCAAATAGCGTATTAGGCCAAGTCGGGTTTGGGTTGATCACTATCGGGTCGAGTAACCTTATCGCATAATATGATTTTTTTACCATTAAATTTATTTTTAATCATTATTTGGATTTTTCCTTTATTATCAAAACAAGCGTATCAATCTAAACATTAATTCACTTTCATTTTTATCAATATTATGCTTAATCATTGTCGAGTAAACAATTTAATCGAGTCAACATCGGGTCAGATCTATAACTGGTTTAGGTATCAGGTTATGGGTCGTCATCGGGTCGAGGCGGTTTTGGTTCGCAACATTCTCGGGTTATGTCGTGTCTGGTTTGTTCGGGTTCGTATCAGGTCATACTTGCTAGCTCTTGGGTCCTCAGTTCAGGTGACGGGTTGGGCACATACTAGGTTATTAGGGTGGGTCATTCGGATCGGGTTAGTTTTGTCAGGTGTAAAATTGTCGCAAATCACGAGTATACATTGTAAAGCGTGGTTATTTGTTTCAATTTCAGATTAACGTAAATCAATTTGTTTATATTTGGATTAATCTTAGTTTTTTCCACTTTCAGTTTAATTTCTCTTAATCACTTTAAATAAATTGTATTATTTCGAGTCGAGTATAGATAATATTATTCAGTTTCATCACTACTCAGAGCCCCATCAATTAAAAAACTTAAGTGATAATATACTATTTTAAAGGGAGAAAATTAATAGTTTTAATTCGTGAGCTAATTCAATTATTACCCGTATAGATGTATTCTATAATTTAGATATTCTTATCAGTTCATTGAATTCAGATTTATTTTAGGATGTCTATGGAAACTAGACCTCACAAATTGATTGGCATGAGTGACCCAACTTAAATATCTCGATCCGTAGCCGAATTTAGGACTCGAATGTGATCCGAGACCCGAATGGACCTGACATGAATGTTTATTATCACAAACTGGTCGTTATTGCCAAATAACGTGATTAACAACCCACCCAAAAATGACACAAACCCGAATTCATCCAACCGGCCCGGTCCAAATTCTTTCAAACCCAAATAATTCAAACCCGTTTAACCCGTTTGTCAGATCTAAAATTGTTAACCATGTTTCTTAGTTCTGACTCACGAATGACTCGAATCTCACATAATTTGACATTAGCGCTCGCTCATGTCTGAAAAAAGAACCAGAGCCAAAAAAACTGATCAATTTGGTACATAACCGATTAAGATGAGTTCAAAACTTGAACTCAAATTTCAAACTTGGAAACCAGTCCCTGTCATGGACTCAAATTTGCAAGCCAATCCCTGCCATTAACCAAAATTTAGGAACTTTTTCATTTATTAGGTCATTGACTCAAACTCAGAGCACTATAATTAGCATATCCTTAGAAGTTAGAACACTTGAGTCAAACACCAATTTATCATAGACATTGTTGAAAAAAATTGAGTAAATATTTATTATTGAATACTTATGACATTTTTTTGAGTGCACATATAATGATGGAATGTTATCCACTTGTTGCGGCCTGGGTGTATACTAAGGTATTAGAAAATGTGCTTCTTTAGTGTCTATTTCAGAGACCGATATGTCATGCACAAAACCTTGACGTAAAACCTAGGTGCGACATACTTTTACAAGTGTGTATATTTTAAGGCTATGTAACAACAATTTTGTGGCTGAACAACCCCTTCAGAACAGTGGCTGAATTGATTTGGGTAAATTATGCATTCGATTACAGTACAACATTGGAAGGACTAGTAAGGGGCACCATCTAAGCTAATACGGGTCATAAATTTAAGTTTTACATACAATGGCAATCCATGAGTCTATGCATGAGTCTGGCCAAGTGCATTTGCCATTGAAATGGCTCATGCATGTGGGCAGACAATGACAATCCATCGTCGACACTTGGCACAGCAACGGTCTTAAACGAGAACAATTGCTCTTGGAAATTTTGTATATAAAACATCTAAGAATTGACCTCACCATGTTGACGTCAATTATTCAAAGCATATAGCTTTGAATTGACCTCATCATGTGTGATCAATTTCGCAAAGCAAGGAAAGGGGTGCATAAGTAGGTTAATCCTACTGAAAACTTGTAATTAGGTCTGTCACAACAAGTATTCTTTCACAAGGATAATAAACAACCAGAACCCACAGAGATCCATGGATTCAGATTTCTAGTTGTCTACGAACAAGATCGACTACGAGTACTACGCCATTAGGCAATGCATCTAAATGAATTACAAGTTCGGAGTACTAATCACGTCTACACAAAGTACTTATCAGAAAACAAATCTCTACCGAGACTTCTTCCCAAAAAAAAGCCACGAAATAGAATTGACACCTGGTGTAGCCTACGATCTAGCCACTGTAGCCCAAGTGCAATCGCCCGCTACTAAGTGTATGCAGCACTGTTCTTACCAGCTATATCAGGCGTGACTCCTATAAAAAAGAATAGTTACCTCATTAGTCATGCAGATTACAAACAACCGGGACTAAAACTAGTAAGTTTATTTTAAGTCATTGACACTTACGCAACATTGTCAAGTTCGAACTCACTTAAGTTGATAACAACACATGATTCTTGACGAATACAACAAAAAACAACATTGTCTCGATACCTCAATGGCTTCCCCAAACAACAGTAACACATGATTTTTGACGAATACTAAGTTCGATTCTCTATTGCTTCAACATTAACACATCATTGTCAAGACTTTTAACTTGAGCAAATACAAAGATGTTTCTACTGTTTTAACTTTTTTATCGCCGCGTTTTCACATTAAGGCAATAAAAAATTCTCTTCCGCTAATATTCGGAGGCACTGTCGGTACAATATGAGACATTGAGCTTATATATACTCCTGTAGGCTGTAACTGATGACAAGTATAATTTGTTTTTTCATCATGAAATACTGAGAAAAGATGGAGGAAAAGAGTATATTGCTGATTACCTAACATAGTTCTGAAGTTCCTTCAGTTGTCACAGCTTAAGCTTGAATCCCGATGACAGAAAATCGTTCCTGAGGAAATAAAGGGCAAGATTTAGGGGATGGATGTGCAAAGCAATGACTTCCAAGACTATAGCAATGTGTTATATAAGCTATATATATAGTGTAATAACCAGGAGAAATGCAAGGTATAAACTACAACATGTATGGATCAAGGCTACTACAATTACATAGCAATTCAGCAGCAATTCCAGCAAACTCTAAATAACACAAGATCTACATTGAGCAAACGATAAATTTCGACTCCCAGTAAGCGTAATTATTAAGAAGTAATCAAAGAATGGCATTCCCTCCGATTGAGGTGAAAGAGCCAGCTGTAGTCCCACTACTGTAATACGGGCCAAGCTTTCGAGAGTCATCCTCATTGGCTTATTGCTAGGGTTCCACTCCTTTTCATGGTCAAGCTTCTTTTATTTCCTCAGATAAGGAATCTCGTTAACATCCCTTCTGTAAAACTGTTTTTTAAGAAAGCTCTCACCCGTGCAAGCATAAGAACATGCATTCTCGTGATCTACAGAGTTTTTATAGCTTGCTCTTGAAAAAGAATAATTAAATCAAGCTTGTTACAGAACAGGCATTCCATTCTTTGCTTCCCCAGCACTGATTGACCTCTCTGCAAGTGTTACAGTCGGCTCTACTTCTTAGTCAACTAGTAGTCTTTCAGCTGGAAATTGCATTGCAACCGCATTGGCTTTGACCCTATTAGATTGGATGGAACTCTTATCCCAAAAGGTGAGGTATATTAAAGCATTTGGCGTGCACTATGCGCCTAGGCAGAAAAGATTTTTTTTTTTTTTTTTTTTTTTAAAGTGAAAGCAAAAACCCATGGGGTCTTTAAAAAAAAAGAAAGTATCACCAAAAAAAATTAGCAATCCAGTATTAGAAGAGAAGGTTCAATACATTATTGAATGCCAGAATTTTTCTTCCAAAATAGAAAAGATAGACCTAGAGCCTATACGTATAAGACCTCGGTCTGTAGGACGACCTAATAGAAAGTATCCAACACGTCTAAAGGAGCTAGTCCACTCTTGGTTGCTGATACAGAGACCATCATGTACGATGAGAGTGATCTAGATACTGGATTAGAAGAAACTGGAAAGCAATCACATTTACAAAGCGTGTGATCCGGAAAGGCAGAACGAAGTACCCCAAGGATCCACAGTGTCAAGAAGCTACAAAAGTATTGTATTATCAGAGTTCCTTGATACTCCTAAGTCCTGCCTATGGCGGTGTTGGGGGTTGAATGTATATAGCATTAATCCAATGTCAAAAGCAAGGAGAGGCTTTTTCCAAATGATCCATCATGAAACATGTTAAAATGCATCAACAATGTGTATTCTATGATATCGGAAGCATAAACAGTTTAACCTATCATATTCTATGATATCGGAAGCATAAACAGTTTAACCTATCGTATTCTATCATATTCCATTCCAAAGTAGTAAGCCATCTATTTGATCTACACAAACTTAACACACAAAATGGGTCTATATCTACAAATATGACTAGAACCATAACAACATAGAAACACATTAGACTCCGGCAATTCATAGAAACACTAAACTTCAAAAGGAAACATAATTGCCAAAGATAAAGTTTTTACTTTTGAATGGTCTTCTTAGGTTTAGTTCCTTCCTTCTTCGGCACCACCTTGTTATTCACAACCGAAACAAGGCTCTCCACATAGGGATAAGCCATATAAGGCGAATTCACACCTCCCAGCCCTTCAACCGAAACTCCCTCAATCCTTTTAGTCACCAAATCATACCAACCGAACCAACAACCATCAACCTCAATCAACAGACTCTTCATATCTTTCGAGTAAGTAACAAGCCTAAGAAACATACACTGCTTACGAATTTCACTCTTTCGAATCCTATACAGCTTAACCCACTTACAGTCTTTCATTTCCCACACATCCGCGTATAAAAACTTACGGTTGCAAACCTGGTTGCCTATGAACTTATCCGGGTCAACCCTAAGCTTACCATAACTCACAAGCGCGCACAAACACCCGCGTAAACTTCTCAAACTCACTGTCAAGTTACCAGAATCAAACTCGGGAAATTCCACAATCGAAAACGTATTAGTCCTAAGATCAAAACATTTCAACACCTCATCAGAATCCCAGGGAATCATGACAAAACACAATAACTCTCCAGCAGCAATAGCATTGGTCTCTTGAAGAGGGTATGAGACGGTCGCATCATAAATCGACTCCCACGAGTCATTCCGCATACTATAAACAGACGTCTGCGTATAAAAACCCGTACCTTCGGAATTTTCCCACTGAGCCAAACTAACAACCTTGTAATCATCCGTAACACTATCATACCCAAACCCGAACACCTCGACAATCCCTAATTCACAAGCCGGTTTATGAGACGGAGCAGGAGGGACTAAACGTTGCGTTTTGTTTGAC
>JAOWBH010148093.1:0-21282 GCA_028566215.1 Silene coronaria | reverse complement strand
AATTACTGTCAAAACGACCGAAATGGCACGTAGATGACGACCCAGGGGTTGACACGAGTATTTGAGCGATCGCGTGACGATAAATCTACGAACTGTCTAACCCGTTCCGTGTACACAACACGCGGTTCAATCATCATTGGGTGATTGGCGGGAGGTGCAGATACGAGGTATCTACAAAATGCTTTGGCCTAGTATGAAGGGAACTCCTAATTTCTTTTCCTCTGATGACATTCCTAGCGGGATAACTCTTTGACTCACTTGTACTTGCACCATCTTTACTCACCTCTCGCGTTTAGTTTCTTCATATCTGTTAATATATAATAACACGTTTTAGAACAATCATAAAAACCAACTTTCGAGGATGAGTAAAACTAGAACTAAATGATGCACCTAAAGAACTTTTTAACGCACATATAACTTCTTATCATGCACCTAAAGACAAAAGGACGCCATAAAGGAAAAAGAGTAAAACCTTTGTAGCTAGGCGATGGGTGAAACTAGAACTAAATGATGCGCCTAAAGAACTTTTTAATACACATATAACTTCTTATCATGCACCTAAAGACTAAACGATACCCTAAAGGGGTAAGAGAGAACCCTTTCTAGGCGATGGGTAAAACTAGAACTAAATGATGCGCCTAAAGAACTTTATAATGCACATAAAACTTATTATCGTGCACCTAAAGACAAAAAGACGCCCTAAAAATGTAAGAGTGAACCCTTTCTAGGTGATGGGTGAAATTAGAGCTAAATGATGCACCTAAAGAACTTTTTAATGCACATACAACTAGTTATCATGCACCTAAAGACAAAATGAAACCCTAAAGAGGGCATCCCCTTCAAGGCAATAGGTGAAACAAGAACTAACTGATGCACCTAAAGAACTTTTTAATGCATATACAACTTCTTATCAAATACCTAAAGACAAAAAGACACCCTAAAGAAGGCAGAGTGAATCTTTTTCAAGGAAACGGGTTAAAGTAGGGGGAATAGTGTCTTAAAGAAGGACGCGAAAGATTAAAAGTTTGGATTAAACGGCCTCGGACGAGGATCCACCTACTCCAACCCTAAAGCCTTTCGCTTAAGATGATAGGTACGAGGGTCAAAACAACACTAAACCTACAACTATACAACTAATAAAACGCTAAAATGATATGCAATATTTGATAAGATTATGATATCATATTACTTTTTGTATAAGCATTCAATAGGCATAGAAAAGGAACGGCAGAGAGCCAGAGAGAAGCACATATAATTTACGGCATAAAATACCATTTCTTATTTAGTCCTTTTTATATCACAACATGAACATTTCCCAAGGCCGTTAATCAGCTAATCTATCACATTTTCTGACTTGTGTTTGATGTACTTGCTTGATCATCAAAAACAATTATGTGGGGGTGACGTAGGATTGGGCATTATTGATATCGCATCTGATCTTCATGCTCCAAAGTCCTCATTGTCGAAATATATGGAACACACTTTCACCAGATTAGAAAGAATATACACGACCAAAATACCTTTCAAAGTAACAACTAGCTTCTGATTCTACAATAAAGTAGATTAAGTATGCACCATTATGGCAATCGACATTCACACTTTCACAGGCCCAATGTACTACATAGTTACTTGCCTCATGAATTCCACAAAAGAACTTCAAAGCAACTTTACTGTAACAAAGCAATGGAAGATATGAGAATTTTGTACGTGCTTGGATTCACAGCAATGGAATTCCCAGATCGTTCTGTTTCTGGCCTTGACACTTTACTGTAACAAAGCAATGGAAGATATGAGAATTTTGTCATTCAAAGATATAAATTTGAAAAAGATAAATTAGAACATACCATATCTGACCAACATATAAACTTAAGACTCTAACTAAACGATAAAGAGTAATATGCATTTGAAAAACACAAAAGTCCAGACTATACAACTAAATGATATGGAGTAATATGTATTTGAGTTGATCACACTAGCCAAAGAGAATCAATAAATGTGATTTATCCATCTCTAAAGAAATGAAGAAACAAAGACAGCAATTAGAAGATGCACACACTAGCCAAAGAGAATCAATAAATCTACAACAAAATAGACATTAAAACAAAAATAGAGCAATAATATGCAAATGAATAATATAAAATTTGGCAAATCTAGCTAACAGTAAAATGAACAACGAGATATTAACTACATATCAGCCTTTCACCAAGTTATGATCGCGTACTCATGACAAAGGCTCATATCCTTTGCACAATATCCTAATTTTACAGTTGACCAAGATTCCCTCGCATGTAAGACAGCACTAGAATAGAAAAAGATAAGCACTTTTTGAGCCTACTATTTGCTGAAATTACAATTAACTCCAACAAAACATAATTGTTTCATAAAAAAAATTACATGACTAAAAAAACACTCTTAAAATGTAACCTAGTTACTAAACTTGCAAAGTACTGACATAATCGAAGCAACAGATGAAGACAAAATACAACTATTGACTGGATTTCTTCATATCAGTTAGGTTATTATGAAAGAGAAAAAGACGATTTTTTGCTTCAAATCAACTAGAATTAGTAGAACAGGATCATAGATGATGAAATTAGAGTTAGAGTTATGGAAACAGACTGAAATAAACTTCTAGAATAATTAATTAGCTTGTGAAATTGAAAAAACATACCTTAGTGATGCATGATAAGGTTGAAATATTCTTCAATTAAAGAGGAAAAACCAAGATCTTCGATAAATTAATGAAAGGTTGATTGTGATCAAGAGGAAGCTGAAAAAAGAGGAAAGGGAAGAGAAAAAGGAGGTTATGTTTATTTATTTTTTGGCTTGATTGGGAAACATAGAGACTAGAAGGGAATAAAGAGAAATAAGAAGGAGAAACCGAGGAAATGTTAAGGTGAATGCTGACCCTTCGATCAGGTTTAATCTAATGTCTCTTAATGAGTTCTCGTGGTTCTCAATATCTTAGTTTAATAAGTTAGATAGATAGATAGATAGATAGATAGATAGATAGATAGATAAGTTATATCATCAAAAGCTTTTTAGATAGATAGATAAGTTCTCAATATCAAAGATTACATTTTTAATTCTCTAAGAGTCGTCCATTGATTTTATTTTTTTTGAAAGAATCTTTTAATTTAACTATACGACATATTATTTGTATTTTCTGGATGTTTATATTGTTTTATTTATATAGCACAATTGTATAATGTATGCTTTTGTCTAATTCTCTCTCATTAAATAAGAGTAAGAGTTGGAATGTAATGTGAGTAATTAATTGTGTAGATGAAAGTGGGTGGAGGTTATAGGAAAAAAAATTAACTTTTTAATTTCAATTCCTTAAAACAAGGAACCAATAGAATCTCTTTAAAATTATGGCTTTTATAGAAAGGGGAGTCAATAATCCCAAATAACTTTTTTATGAATAATATTATGTTGTGATTTGTAATAAAGGGAAAGCTATATGTAGAAAAACAATCTTGCTTTCTTGTAATAACAAAAGTTATGTATTGCCTATATAATTAACTACTTGCTTGCTTATTTGATTTATCATGTTGATTGAACAACTTCATTCTTAACGGATCAAATCACGTCACATCCAGTTCATTCTTTTGTTTAAGGAGTCTACGAGATATTCAATCGAAAGGAGGAGCAAGTTGTCCATCTGTTTCCAAAATCCTAACATTGGCCCGGGTTCTTTTAACCCATACGCACCATCCTTTAGCAAAGAAATAACAGTGTATTAAGAATTGTGTTATTGTGCCAATGTCAACTAACTTAGTTGGTAAAGTCATGAGCGGTGCTGCTCATAACCTGGGTTCAAATCCTGTCGGGATCAAAAATTGCCCTTGTCCCTTTACACACACACACAAATAAAAGAAAAGAATTTTGTTATTGTCATTTCATATAACGAGCAAAACTCGTATACTTGAGTCTGTCCATTGAAATCATATTGTTAATTGCGAAAGCAAAAATCGTACCTACAACTGAACATAGCCGCAAGTAGCCAAGATGACAACTCGAAAAGGGTAGGTGAATGATGCAGAATATATGAAAGAAATCAATTGGGCTCGTCGAGAACTACGTGCATCAATATTTACCAAGCAATATGCTCCTATCATGCTCCGCCTACCGTAATCCTCTTATGTGATTCATTGTTAAATTCAGTGTTGCTTCATCATAAAATGTCCTTCTTTTTTTTTTTTTTTTTTTTTTTTGCAATGTCGTTTATTACGATACCTTATTGCCCTGCTTTTGTAGTTGGCACGATACTGGTACATACGATATGAAAACAAAGACTGGCGATCCAAATGGTTCAATTAGGTACGAGTTGAGCCATGGTGCTAATAGAGGCCTCAAAGTTGCCATTGATTTCAGTGGTGAGCCTACTAAGACTAAAACTCATATGCATACTATTAACAATGATATTGTAATATAGTTAAACATAGCAAAGATAAGTTAGTAGTATCTTTTAGTACATAAATCTTTTGTAAAAGGCTCCCTTTTCTAGCCTTAAATAGCTTCTAGGATTAGTATATAAACACCCTTAGCATAGCTTGTAAATTATCAGTTAACACAACATCAATACACCTTGTAGTTTCATCTCTTATACATACAATGACTCATTTCATGATTGGTTTAAAGATTTGTATTCAACGGTCTTACACAAGCACAAGACTAGTTTTCGTGCTGATATAATTTTCAGTCGTATGTTTCCATAACCAATATATAGAGCACAAAGTCGTGCCCTCTTTCTCTTGATTTTCTTATAGGATGGATGTAAAGCAAAATGACTCGTTAAACTTCTTCAACTCTTTATGGCTTTGGCCATTTAAACTTCAAGAAAATTAGGAACGATTTTTCACTGACTTCTGTTTTATTTACTGATCTCAGAAGAAATAAAGGCTAAACACCCCAAAGATCACTTACGCCGACCTTTACCAGGTGAAATTCTGTATTGTAATGCATCAGTGAGTGTACTTTTTGAGTTCAATCCTCACCATTAGCGTGTGTACTTCAGCTTGCTGGAGTTGTGGCTGTGGAAGTCTCAGGTGGTCCAACCATCGACTTTGTTCCATGTCGAATGGTTATTTTGCTGGTTAGAAAATACTAGACGGTATAGAATGATTGCCAATATAATGAACATCACAGAAATCTGCATAAATTATTATGGTCAGCGCATAAGCTTTACAAACAAAATATAAGAAGAGTTGAGGATTCTCACCACAGCTGGCGTGAATACTGATTTGGCTTTTAAGACGTATAATTTCTTGGAAAATACGCGTGCATATTTAGTAGCGATAACTAGTAAGATGAAATGTTAATCGAAAAGCAAACGTAAACTACTTATTCAGCCAAAGAGAGCACCTTTCATTTAGAGTTTCGGAGTCCCTGCAAATTTTCTGTATTGCCTCGATCCTGCTCAGTGTTTTTGTGGCATTTGGATCCTTCTTGTCAACCTAAGCGGAACCACAACAAATTTTATCCGGTTCAAAATGAAGCGAGATATTTCCCTAGCTAGAAGGCCTAGAACTAAGGATATAATAGGCCTGCTTGAGAATTTAGGACATTACCTTTGGCTTTAACATGCAGGCAAAATTAAAGAAGGCGCCATAAACATCAGCCATTGAATTTGTCCGATCAACTACTTTAGCAAAGAGACCTAAAATCAACATAAGCAACAGAAAATCATACATTGATAATTCGTATGTCAACAGCAAGAGCGGCAGAAATTTATAACTAACCATGTCTCATTTTCACGACACCTCTGAAAACTTGAATGTTGTTGTAGCACTGAACCAGTGTTCCTATGGCCATGACCTACGACAACGACATTGTGTGAAAGGACATTTTTCTCAGACTTCTTGAGTTCGAATGATCAAATGGGTGTACATATAAGCATATGACAGGCACAGGCCTGCTTGAGAATTTTTCAGTGTGTCAAAGCTTGGTTAGGCATGTGTACGCAAGATAATATGAAGACCCAGAGTAGTATAGTTTCTAGATTCTACTTAGAGACGTGAAGCCACAAAATGCAGAGAAAGGGATACCATACTTGTGGAATAGCACAAAACCGGAATATTGCATGGCCCCGCAAAGCAGGCATATATTCAAGGCTATCTTCCACATGAAACAAAGCATTAGTCACCATCTCATTTAAACACTGAAGTGCTTTCTCTGAGTTTTCTTCATGCTTTAGATCTCAACAATCCCCATACATAGGCAAGTTAAATTTACAAAGAGGTGGTTGATCTTGATCCGAACATAAAGCTACAAGGGTAAAGCTGAAGGCGCCGTCCGTGGAATAATTTTTGTGCAACATATCGTCTAATGTGGACATTGTTTGACCGCTAAAATCACAGAGCTGTTATAAATACGATAGAGGGAACCAACACGACGATGATAGCAGCAATAAAGTTTCACTAACCACTAGTTTGTTGACACCACACGAGGCCAGAACATGCGAGACTTGGGTATTTCATTGATATCTTCAAGGTAATCACGAATGATGTTTGTTTTCTTATAATGGTACGGGTTACACAATGCAACGACTCAAGCGCCAGCCCCAGTCACTTAAGAAAATAAGTAGAACCTGTAGAAGCAAGCCCATTGAATTGGAAAGAGTATCTGAGGCCATATCCTCAGAGGCATAATTATGGAAAAACTTTGACAACCCCACGCCAACAAGTCCTGAAATATAGTGGCAATATTCATCGTAGTCGTCTAGTGTTTCCACCTGCAATCGCAGTCATGTATTATTCTCAAAATATGAATGTCAGAAGTAATTTGTTTTCAACCAATTTCTTAGCATACAAAGGCGTTCAGATATGCATAATCAGTAATCACAAACCTCCTTGCAGATGAATTTTGCCATTCCTGCACCCATCCTTTAGGTGATATCCTCAATCACCTCCTGATAGCTGCATATAAGCACAAGCATATAAGGGAACCATTTGTTTGATGCTCTTATGTACAGTAAGATGTCTTCGATGTTCCTTATTCACATTATTAAAATTTGCAACCAAAAACTTCTTCCTAACCAAAGAAGATTTAGTTACCCGCTCCATAAAAGTACGTCACAGACAAGTTCAACTAAACTAAACCTGTATATACACGCTCAAACTTATCCTTGATGTAAAAAAGCAATGACAACTTAGTTGCAGCTTTAAAAATCACTAGGTAATTCTACAGCATGGGAACTCTGGTAATGTGAATTTCAATTTAAAAAAAAAAGTATACATAAGCTAAGAACATTACCCTCTGTCAAGCTCCAGGAAAGCAGTTGAGACATGATGAAACTCATCCATGAGAACTTTGTAGTGCTTTGTACCACCTTAAGAACAAAAAATGCATATCAGAATGGGAGCTGATTCTTTTAAGTAAACATTAGACATGTCAATACAGAACGGATCTGGACTGATTCTCAAACAGACAAACCCCAAGATGATCCGAGAACTCAATTTGACCAAATTTTACCTTAACTATGAAGTGAAGGAATTGTGTCCTACGACATTTCCGGCAATTACTAAATATAATCATCAATATATATTAATAAAGCAGGAACTTTTCGAGCGATATTAGAGAGTCCAACTTTTTTAGAAGATCTAGCTATTATTTAAAGCAAGTTTTAATAAAATAATTATTATTATCCTTATCCTTTTATTATTTTATGAGAAAAAATTATCCTAATAGAAGTAGAACTAATAATTTATGACAAAAAATTATCCTAATTAGAGTAGATCTAATTAATAATTTATGAGAAAATTATCCTAATAGAAATAAATTTAATTATTTTATGAGAAAATAATCCTAATAGAAGTAGATCTATATATTTCATTCTTTTATTTGTTTTATTCTTTTATAAATTTTCATTTTGTGTATATTATATAGTATTTAACATGTTAATTTTACTTTGATTTTCTTATTTTTTTATCCTCTTGATTGATAATTACTCTACGACTTTATAGTAATATATTTCAAATACAAATTATTTCCTCAATTACACAAAAAAAACAAAAAAAAACTTGCACCCTCCGTTTTTGTTTATATAACCTTTTTATTTTTCAAGGTAACCATGACATTAATTTTTACAAAAGTATATATTAGTTCAAAAATTATAAAAATTATTCCATTAAATTTCTTATGAAAAGAGATTACATTTCATGATAATTATCCTTATAATTTAAGATATATTGAAGAGACAATGGAGTTTCTCGAAAAATGCGAATGACACAAAAAAGTTATCCTAATAGGGGTAGAGCTAATAATTTATGCGAAAATTATCCTAATAGAAATAGATCTAATAATTTATGAGAAAATTATCCTAATAGAAATAGATCTAATAATTTATGAGAAAATAATCCTAATAGAAGTAGATTTATATATTTCATTCATTTATATATTATATAGTATCTTACAACCTAATTCTCATCTTAATTTCTTATTACATATAATCTTAAATAAATTTGAGTTTTAAGGAAAAAAGTAAAAGAAAACATATACCACACCCTTTAAAAATCTCGGAAAAAAATACATTTAAGTTAAAAAATAAATAAGGTCTGAGGTAATACACTTAATGTATGTTCTAACTTCTCAGAGATAAGGGAGTGTCTCGAAAAGTGCAAATGACAATATAATTAATGAAAACAGAGGAAGTACAAACATTATAATCGACTTCATATAATTATTCTGGAATATGATTTATAAATTCATATGACCTATCTAATATGATTATAAGCGTCTATAAATTAAATGTTTCTTTTGAAAAAATGTTAGATGGATTCATTGAATATACAATACTCCTTACTCTAACAAATTGGGTAAAACTAAGAGTTTGGTCGTAAGATAAAAATAACAAATTGCTTATATATCGGTTTAAAAGTGAATTGTTTGTACATATATATTTAGTAATTTGATGTCCTCTTTTGAAAATTGAATTTTTTTTTTCATTTTTTTTCAATTCGTGCATTGGTTATTGTAGATAAGAGTAGAATACCAAATGTAAGATGAGAGTTGAATTTGTTAATAGATAATATTTCATGTAAACAAAATGAGTAATAATTTTTTAGTAAAATTAATTTATTTAAAACTAATCAGGTTTAAGAGTCCACTTGAAAGTAAGATCCATACTATCTCTTTAACAAAAATTTAGTATCGCGTAGATAAAAAAATAGTGTTATATGTTGGGTCATCGGGTATCGTATCATACTCAACTTTTTTATTACTGTTTTGAATCGTGCATGCTTCAGATCCACTAAGTGTATATTGATATAGCAC
Source organism: Silene coronaria (assembly GCA_028566215.1). Taxonomy (NCBI): domain Eukaryota; kingdom Viridiplantae; phylum Streptophyta; class Magnoliopsida; order Caryophyllales; family Caryophyllaceae; genus Silene; species Silene coronaria. The sequence continues at coordinate 12,006 of JAOWBH010148093.1, read as the reverse complement.
ATAGGTTGGTAACACTCAACAATTGTTCACCGATTTTGAGACTACAAAAATATTACTCCCTCCCTAAAATCATTTTCACCCCATTTTCTTTTGGGAGAACAAAGTTTCCGAACGTGGACAACAGGTTCGCATATGAAACATTAGATAGGACAATAAGGAATTTAATGAAGTTTCAAGACTCAGAAGCTGAGTGAAAGGTTTTTGGGGGAAGGTAGTACTGCTTGGTGAAGATTTTCTCCAGGTCCTACCGATCATCACTACATACTCACTAAAGGATCACGACAAGATATTTTACAGGCTTCAATTAATAAATCGTATATTTGGAAAGAGTGGAAAATTTACAATATAAAAAAAAGCATGCGAGAGTCTCCGAGGGACAAGAATATTACCAAAAGCAGCAAAAGAAAAGACAGTTTAACAAATGGTTGTTAGATATGGGTGGTGCAATATTGAAGCAAAGGCAGAGGATAATGAGGAAGAAGCGACGTGTATAAAGATACCAGAGGAATATTGGCAGCCCAGGGAAGCTATAGCTGGAGGCAGTAGTGAGCGAAATGTATCCGAACTTTGACATCAAGCATCATAACAAAAGATAACTCAGTGAAAGAGTCATCCTTACACCTTTGAACAAGGCGGCAGACTACATAAACAATTACATTAACGGCCTACTTCAGGAAGAAGAGACGTATAGAATTTGCGATGTGATTTTTTCTTCGTCTACGAATACATGCGAGAACCAATGCCCATCATACGCTACCAAATATTTTAACACTTTGGTCTCGCAGGTATCACGACACTAATTTTACCCGAAGGAAGGATTGCATACAACAGGTTTGAGATACCGATTGACTTATTTGAGAACTCAACATGCAACATTTCACGAATAAGTCAGTTTGCGGAACTGATACAATTGATGTTATTAATTATATGAGACGAGACTCCTATGGACAATAGGTTCGCATATGAAGCATTATTAAGAACTAACTAAGAATGATAAGGGATATCATGGCATTTCAGGACCTAGAAGCAGAGGAGAAGGTTTTGAGGCAAGGTTGTACTGCTGGTGATGATTTCCATCAGGTCCTACCAATTATTGCAAAAGGTTCAAGACAAGACGTTGTTCAAGTATCGATTAGTAGATCGTATACTCGGAAATAATGCAAAATATACACCCTAAAAAAGAGCTTGCGAGTTTGTGAAGAACAAGGAGACTACCAAAAGCAGCAAGGGCACAAGCACTTTAACGAATGACTATTAGCTATGGGTAGGGAAAATCTTGAAGTAAAAGTAGAGAATAACGAGGACGAATCAACGTGGATTAAGATATCAAAGGAGTATATTGGAAGTTTAGGGGAACTAAAGTTGAAAACTGTAGTGAGAGAAATGTACCAAAACTTTGACGTCAATCATCATGACGAAAGATACCTTCAGAAAAGGCCTATCCTAACACCTTTGAACGAGAGAGCTCACTACATAAACACTTACATTACAGGAATCTTCCAGGAGATGAGGTTACGTATAGAAGTTGTGATGTGCTTTGTTCTTCGTCTACGGAATGAGAGGACCACTTCACATTGTACCCTACATAAAATTTGAACATCCTAAATTTACAAGGTTTGCCTTATCATAAGTTAAAAGTCAAAATAGGCATGCCGGTTATGTTGCTTATAAACATTAGCCCCACTCGCGGCTTATGTAACCAGACACGTCTAATTATCACTCGCCTTGGACAGTTCATAATAGAGCAAAATTAATAACAGGATCTAAGGGAGTCCAAAGGGTACTGATCTTCCCGAGAATAGTGATAATTTTCTCAAATACAAAGATACAATTCATTCTTAAGCGTATACAATATACATTGAGGTCGTGATACGCCATTACGATAAACAAAAGTCATGGACAATAACTTGATTATGTTGGAGTATATCTACCGAAGCCAGTTTTTAGTCAAGGACAACTTTACGTAGCAGCGTCGAGAACGACTCATCCGAGAGGTTAAAGTTATACATTGGTGATAGTGACCAAGTGTATCAAGGTTACACGTGAAATATCATTTATAAGAAAATTTTCACAAATTTACCAAATTAAGTGTCAATGTAATATAGCTCGCAAGAAACTCTTAGAGGATATGTTATAATAACGTAATAGACGGATATTAATTTCATTAGAAACTTATAGTACTTATATCATAATGAATAGTAAAGGTATAATGATCCAGTGATAAAATAATATATATATATATATCCAACAATTTATTATAATGGAAGGTAATTTAGTACATCGTAATAAAAAGCAACCAGAAGGATATTGTTGGCTACACTTTGTGACGTATGATGAAATTTACCAGTTCTCTTATTTATTTGAATCACTGTTTACAATGATAGCATATAATACTGACTTTGTGATCTAAAATTTGTAATGATGTTGTAAAATAGTACCTTATATTATTACAGGTGATCCTACTACGTGCCCGGGCATCGCCCGGGTCTACCAACTAGTATATGATAAAGCTAAAAAACAAAAAGTCAAATACGAGTAAGAGATTATATGGTAACTAAGTATTAGAAGATAACTTGAGTGTTAAGGTTGATGATCCCAATGGGATTAATTAAAGTAGTAGTACTCCCTAAAACGTATGATTAGTCCGATAGAGACGGCATCTCATACTAACTTGCCCCCTAATTCACTAAACCCTGCATATGTTCATGTCTTCTTCTCTCAACCTCCTCATTCCCACTTCCTCTACTTCTAATATCTCACTTTCTTTAATTTCTTTCATCGAGTAATAATATTATTATATTACTTTTATGTTGAGGTGAAATTTTATGAACCTAGAAATTTTTATTATAAGACGACAATTTAGTTTATTATTGTTAAGGAAAAACCAAAAATTATTTGATGTTTCACGAATAATCAAGCATGAACGTCTTCATGTTTTTTTTTTTGTTTTTTTTTTTTTAAATTAAGAGTGAACCAAATTTATATTGGCTCCTAGTAACCAAATCGTGTGTTATAAAGTTTTTTTTTTGTTTGTACGGAAGCCATGGATTACAAGAATGGATCTATCATCTATGGTACGTCATTGAGTATTTCTTCTCATAACTTTGATATGTAAAACTCGCTTAGACATGCAAGATTGTTGTGCAATTATTGTACTAACCACTAGAACATCCAAAATCGGTATGACTTTGAGTTGTACACTTGTACTAGCATTTTTCCTCATTCTTTTTTTTTTTTTCTTTCTTGAAATACCTATTTTCAAAACTCTTTACAAAACTAACATGTAAATTATCATTATAAACGTCGTCAACTTTTCTTCATGAATCTCGCAAGTCTTGGTAGCTATTTGATCCAATTATTATAAATTAGTTTCTAACCCTAACAACAGAAAAAAAAAAAAAATTAACGCGTTGCAACAAACAATTATGTAACTCAACTCGTAATTATCAATCCTTTAAATCAAGTGTACCAAGGAGTACCAACAACTTGAAACTAGTAATTTGTAGTGGAAGACCTTTGATAGTGAGTCCAACTTAGAAGACCATCATCACATTGCTTTTCCTACGATTATGGACTAATTTAGTATCTTCATTTGACTTTAATAACGCCATAAGCCATGGAAAAGACGAATTTCTCATGCACCAATCAATTTAATTAACCATATTTTAATAATCTTTGACTTTCCAAACAACACAATCCCTCCACTGAATAAATGCCACGTACACTTGATACTCATTATATATAGTATTATAATAATAAGCAATGATGAAGTGAGATCAAAAATTGATGAAAATCATGATTAATCACATGATTCCGTAAGTACGTAACCCACCCGTGGGCCGTGTTTATGTTCCTTCATCCTGACGGCTCGGCCCATAGCCGACCACCCACGTTTACCTCCAGCTACACATTTCCTCTCTATCTCCACACTCTTCCAATTCCTTACTCTCTAACGACGCGTCATAAGTTGTGTGACGGAAAAATGTGACTATTTTATGATAAAATATAATCATTATTTAATAAACAAGAATTTGTGGATGATTATTACACTTGGCAAACTGGTCAACCGGGTCGACTTCAGTTCGGTTCCCGAGGTCAAATGGGTCGAGATTAGTTTGGTTCAAGTTAATTTCAGGTTATCAAGAGTTCGAGTCAGGCTAGTCATTTCGGATTCAGTCAACTACCATCAAGCTATTTATAGATAATAATCTGGTTGCAACAATAAACATTCGGGCCTGGTTATATACTTATATTGGGTCACAATTCAAGTTCAAGTCAAACTCGAATCTTGATTTCGAGTATCAAGTCGGGTCATTCGAATTGGGTCAATTTTACCAAGTTTAAATGTAACGAAGTATTATTATAAGATGGTCGTATTTCCTCCGTCACAAGGAAGACCTAATGCTCATTAAATACTACTCCTTGGTACACTAGTACTCCCACAGTCCCACCTCTATATATACACACTTCATTTCCTCACCTCACTTCCCCTCACAATCTTCTCATACCTCAAAAACAATCCATTTCTTGATTAATCCAAACAGAACCTATTACCATACGTAATTACATTCTCGCTCATACAATCAGTGGTGGATTTAGAAAATTATTTTAACATATGGAATCATCGATAATGGACCGACAATTTCATTGTCCACCACTACCACCACCGTCAATGACGGTGGATCGGAGATGGCGGGCTAACATAGACCCAGCCCCCAACTGTCCCCGGTGTGCTTCAGCAAATACAAAATTCTGTTACTATAACAATTACAGCTTGTCTCAACCAAGGTTCTTCTGCAAGGGTTGTAAGCGATACTGGACTCGAGGTGGGTCCCTTAGAAATGTTCCTGTTGGTGGTGGCTGTCGTAAAAGCCGTCGATCAAGGTCTGCAAGGGGTTTGTCATCCGGTTCGAGCACTGTCACCGGTTTGAACACATCTCCTAACTCATCCTCTGACTGCTCTCAGGAAACAGGACCTGATATTGACATGGCAGCAGTTTTTGCCAAGTTCTTGAACCATGATCAAGGCAGCATTGTCAGTACGGAGATCAATGAGGTAACCAACACCACATCTTCCGACGCTTCTCACGATTCCATGACGTCCATTTCTTGTGGAATGGAAAGTGGTTTCGATTCTCAGATGTTCCCAATTGACATTCTCGAGCAAGAGTCACGGGTAATGGACCAGGTACAGGAAGAAGGGACAATTCAGGGATTTATGAACCCTGATTTGGGCTCTTTTGATGACCTTATAGAGGATGTTTTCTGGTCAGATGACTCGAATGTCTCCAGCCTGACATGGCAGCCAATACCTCAGTCACAGGAATTCGAGTCAACATTGCTACCAGAAGATCAATACAAGGTTTCAGCAGATCTAGTCTTCACTGACAATTGGAGTTACTTCGATAACACGGGATTCGAGATATCCACCAGACCTTGAAACCCAATGGTTCAGCTCAATGAGGATGGCAACATCATTCAAATTCTTGCAGCTTGTAACTACAATCAACAATTGAGATCATCGGTTATAGTTCGTCTACAGAGTAATGCTCAGAGTAACAGAGTGCCAGGATTTAATCTTCTAGGCCGTATTTTAATTTTTGTAACAATCATTTGCTAATAGTGTTATTAGAACATAAAACTAAACATACTATGTAAAGCAATAATGTCAACACACACAGAAATTATAGATTGTGAGAATTGTGCCCATAGTTAGCATATTACTACCATTCCCACTTAAGTGGTTAACTGATGTCGACTTTGATCATTAATTTTTCCAAATATAAATACTGGGATTCAATTTAAAATATTCAGTTGCAACTACTTCCATATTATTATTCGTACCAACTAAGAAGTTACTGTACAATTATTGTATTTGGGAGATAATACAGATTATTGTCGAGATTTCGGTTGATCATGGAAGTCAAATGGGGAATAGAGTACGGTTAAAGATTGTGTTCTTCAGAGGTTCTGTAATTAACTGTCATTTACAGATTGTGTCCTACAAATGTTAACTGTATTATATATTTCATCCTTGCTATTTGTGATATACTCAAATTGCTTGTGACGATCACAAGCTTAAGACGTCTCACACCCCCTTTCCTTTTTAACATTATTTTAATTAGGTGCGAGTCGTCACAAGTAAGAATTTGTGATACTATAGTTAGAGGTGCTTCTAATCCCAATACACCAGACCTGCAACTAACTCGAATCCACTTGAGTACTAAACAGCTCTTCCCTATTACAAGGACCAAGGATATACTCTTAAGAATTCACAAATCCTTGACAAAGGCAAATCTACCACAAACAGATGTACTATTTGGTTAGTCCTATAATTTATTTATGTACATTAATCTTGGATCAAGGAATATAAACAAACCCATAAATCGTAATTTTGAATAAATCTCAAACCTGTTAGAATAACATGTATTACTACTTACAAGGTTACTGCGACAACTCGAGAAGGGAGCAGTCGCCTTCCTAACCCCACGAAAACTCGTATTGCCTGCAAAAAATATAACCAGAGTCATTTTCAGATGGTTGGGAACACATGTGAGTAACATGCGTGAAGGTTTCTGAAATCTCCAAACCAGTGTGAGAACGTCATTTAACTAACAACCATTAAGTTATGGTCAGTGAGTCATTGTCATACAGCTGACATCTATAATTGTTTCACCTATCAGGTCACTATGTACATTTCATCACAGCCCATGTGAACCTTCTTATTACGTATCGCTGCTTCTTGCAATTATATAGGAAGGAAATAGATTGTAAGAACTTGTCACTTGTATCGAAATTCCACACACTATATCTTTGACGTAGTCGTGCTAAGGTTCCTACTAAACAACGGCCCTAACTTTAGAAATCCAGTACAAGAGGCATTGTCATCAAAATCCTGATCCGACTCATAAAATCTTATGATTTTTTTGTGTTTGCATATCAAGGGAGTAAGGGACTTAATTGGCAAATAAAGCACTCCGTAAAAACTTTTTCTAGAACCAAGGCAAGGTGACATTCTAGAGAAGAACTGTAATCACCCTTTTATTTTTATAGAGTGCTAGGATGAAGTTGTAAAAGAGCTTCTAGCCTCACCGGCTCACTATACATGGGACTTGCTATAAATGATAGAAAAATATGTTTAACAAACCTCACATTTGTAAAATTATAGTAAGTGCTGAATTATTGTCCAACAGAGCAAGTATAGTATCGGAAGGCCGCAATGGAGAGGATATCGTCAAAGGAACAGATAAAAAATCTTGACATCTTGCTCCAGCCGGAGGTCCAAAGCTATACATAGGATTGAAGCACATGAAAGACGGTGATGTTATGACATATTAATGTCGTATTACTCAATTAATAGTTATGAGACCTCAAAGTAAACAAAGGCTACATATTCCAAGTACTTGTACTAAAAAAGATGGCAACTTTCCTTAAGGCAACTTGGCCATGTTACAGCCGATGGAAATCCTTCAACAAGCGAAAGAAAATTTCAAAGGGATCTATTTCTCGGGTTATGGACATAAGTTCTATAGAGTACTTTCGTAGCCTTGAAATCGGGGCAAAATACGTCTTTGAGATTTATATGCTCACATACCAGTCCACTTCTTAAATGAGGCCGTTAAAAATCTCAACTCAAAATCGTAGCAATTTCTTGGCACAAATCAAAATTCATGGAGCTAACAAAGAACTTGCATGCAGTGACTACCCTCCTCATAATGGCAGGGCACTATTTGGATCCTGTTCAAAGTGTAATATAGCCTGAAACATATCTAAACTCGATACAGGTTTATCAATTACTATGAGCTTCAAGATTTGACTCCCTAAAAACCCTAATGTCATTTAAGATTGGGATTCGACAAGTTAAGGAACTAAGTGCGCTATTGTCACTGATTAGGTGACGTGGCATGTACCAGGAAGACTTTCAAGGCTACGTAACAGGAAGATACCAACTTCACAACATGCAAAAATTAAGTTGATAACATTCCATTTAAATAACAATATACACAGAAGCAATATACATGCATCTACCCAGCCAGGTAAAAGTAACTATATCAATTCCACATCTTAATCGCAAAAGAAGATCAAGTTTGAAATCTAACCAGTCTGCAGGGAGAAATTACAGTTGTTGACTATGTTGTCAAATTGGTGATCTGCACATGCTACTGCTTAACTACAGGCTCCGAAATATATCCAAAAAACTGGAGATGATAAAAACACCACCTGAACCAGAGGGAAACTGGAGATGATCAAAACACCATTGTACCAGAGGGAAACAGGAGATGGTCAAAACACCACCGTACAAGAGGAAACAGGCTCTCAGCGGAATCAGCGCAGGACAGTGCAGACAGCATGAAGTCCTTAAGTTCCAACTCTCCATCAAGCAACTGCATTAGTTCATAAAATATCATCATCATCATTACCGAGGTGCCATTAAACAATCCCCAGTCCCAAGTTGGGTAAGAGAGGTCAGTCTTTTACGACAGCAAAGTTAGCACACAATCACTTAGATGCGTAGCTTGTCGCACAAATAAGGAAATGGGTAGTGCCCTGAATGTAGTGATAAAGCGCACTTCTTCTGCCATGAGTTATGGACCATCTTGGGATGACTTTTGCTAGTGTGAACCTGTCGACGAGTAACAGCAGTGTTTAAGATAGCGGACCTAGTGTTTCGATCATAACCATTTATAACACTTGCAGCCACAACACCACCCTCTTTTAACAATATTAATTTCTCTGTTTCGATTATAATCAAGCATGTCGTGAGTAAATGATCATTTCATCTTCCAAGGCCAACGGTTCCTGTAATTACCGAGTGTCAGGGGTCAGATGTGGACGACTTTACCCCCAATGTCAATAATATAAAGAGGATGTTTCTGAATGATCCATGATAAAGATTGCGTCGAAAACCACATTGAATAATTGATATTATACGATAACAAAAAATGCAATCGGTTAATTAAATCATTTTCTTTGTATTTCGTCATAATCCAAAATCAAAGAATACCAACTTGTTATCCACTGGAATTCACAATCAATTAGCACAAAAAATACATCTTAATCACTTACATTCACATCGAACCAAAAAAAAATCACTTACATTCACAACAAATTAGCAATTCTGAAATCACTCAATTATGAAATTGTGCAAAAGATGGTATCAATAAATTTGATTAACCGCAAAATCAGGCGCACAGCACCCGAGAGAAACTTCTGCAGAATCAATTCTAGATAATTCACAACAAGATTCGCAATTCTGGAAAAGAGAATACGCGTCCAATTTTGGGAAATTATGAACCCTAAAAATTTGCGAGGGTTTGATTGCGGCAAGCCGGCAAGTGTTCTATTCTCAGTCTCTCACGTCTCCAACGGTACCTATTTTGTTAATTGACTACTTGAATTGAGGCGGTCACCATATATCGTTTTGATTTTTAAAACATTCTTTTGACGTCGATTAGTTTTAACTTTTTCAATTTGTGTTTCGTGTATTAAATCAAAGGAACATCAATTATAAAATCGTTTCGCAAAAGTGGGTTCAGGATTTTAGGTCATTCGAGTCATATCGGGTCAATACTATGTCCTAGTCATGTCCGGGTCGCTTACGAGTCGGGTTAGTCGAGTCAATTCTTAGCTTGGGTTCGGGTCATTTTTGGGTCCGGTCATTTAGATAGATGTGTCTGGTCGGGTATCAAGCATTTCTGGGTCAAAACATTATCAAGTCGACAATTTTTGATGATTAGCCGGGTTTTGGTCGCGTTTTGCTTATTTAGGCTCATCAATTTATTATCTCGTCGATTTTTCCGATCTTTTTATCAGTTTGAGTTGAGTTGTGGTCATTATTTAGTGAAGTTTTGAGGTAAATTAATTTTACATACTTTATAAAGGTCGTTCTTAATGTCGGTTTGTTTTAGTCTTTATCACATTGACTTTAGTTTATGTTGCACATATATTTCGTGGTAATAATGTCGAGTTATCCTTCGGAACGACTCAACTTTCGGGTCAATTTCTAGTTATCTTTCAGGCCGGGTGAGTTGTCCGGTTGGGTCAGGTCAAAGCATGTATCGGGTCGGTTTGGATTACGGGTCATCTCAGGCCGGTCGGGTTCAGTTACGAGTCGACCTTAATCTAGCTGGGTAAGGTTACATGTAGTCATCGAGTCGGGTCCGGTCAGTTTGGGGTTGCAAAATTTCCAAGCCCTATGAAATCGGTTGAAGTTGCCAGTTCTAGATAGGAGGGGCAATTTGGATTGTGCATTCAAATTGTCAATGATATTTAGCAATTTTATTTTACTTGTGCAAGATGGAACGATAGCCTAGTGGCCCCACTTTCTTATTTCAAGTACAAGTTCGGCTCATTAAGGCCCAAGATGACTAAATAGCCCATTAGGTTGCTTCATACACAAAACACTAACAATAACTTCTACGATGTTTTGCACTTCATATACTTCTATTCTAAAACAACAACTCGCTATTTGGGAACCGAGTATACTCCAAATCACCTATTTCGATTAATGCAGCAGGATGTCTGGTGTGTGTCGTGGCCCTGGAGAGTTCCTTTCCTATGCTTTTACACAAATTCTTACTTGTGACGGGAGGTATCTGTCACAAGTTAGTGACGGATACCGTTTTCCCTCACAAAATACCCATTTAGGGTGAGAATTTGTGCACATGGGGGGTCCCCCTTGTCCCTCCCTTGTCTCCTCTACCCATTTCCTCTCACAAATTACCCGTCACAAGCAAGACTAATTGATTATTTGTCAATATTAATTTGTGACACAGAGAAGTTAAAAAAATTAGTAGCAATTTTTTATTAGTCTGGTTGTCTTCTTTATAGGATAGTACTAGATTCCATGCCCGTGCGATGCATGGGTAATTAAATAGTGTTCATTTAAGCGAGCTTGTACAAAATTTTAATTGATCTTTTTAAATTTTCTAAACATCTCTTAATGATTTATAACACTACAACTTTGGAGAGAAATGGTCTCATACTAAGTTATTTAACGACCACTTTTGTCGTGTCCAGTATGTACTTTTCTATACCCTTTTATAATTGATTGAGGTTCAAAATGTTTCTTTCATTTGATACATGTTTTCATAATTATCATACATATTTTAAAATATATGTAACCATTTTTATCAGTACCTCATTTATAGTACTTGTACTAATTTGATTGCTGTTTGTACCATTATTCCATCAATTGAAAATTGATCTCTCAATAAATTTATTGAACGACCATCTCTCAGAAGACATATCCGATTTAAAATGTCGTCTATTTTATTCATTTGTAAAATGATTCCACAAAGATATTAAAGTTTGATTTCACTTATAAACCTTATTTTGATTAGAAATGGGATACCTAAAGTAAAATAAGACAATATTGGGTTGATGGTATTAGTTGGTATATTTCTTTTGTCAATTCTTGATCAAATTTAAAATTACACACAATTTATTACATTAAATCATGGGTGAAATTCTTTTTCATCTTGGAGTTGTTTGAAGTTAAGGATTTCTTTCGAATAGTATTCAAACCAATATCAAAATGGAGGGGGCGTTTGTTAAAGTGCGGGTATTACCATACACGATTACACGATAAAAGATTGATATATCTCTTTTAAGCATTCATCTCAAATTGTACCTTATTTTTGGATCACCAAAACCCCTAAATAAACCATTAAAGAGACCCCACCATCTTTAAAACTTCTCAATTTTTTTTTTTTTCAATTTCAAAACAAAAAATAAACATTAACATTAATTATTGATGCGTTTGATCACAACTACAATTGGGACATTAGTGACGTGAGCAATACAGGCGTATTTACCATTAAAGAAATAAAATAAAATCATACGTTATTTTGCTTAAGATGCAGGTAAGCCATTAACTTACTTAAATTCTATATAATTGTGGTCATAGGTTATCATCAACGTTCTACGTAGATGGACAAAATTATGGTCATAGGTTATCATTAAAATTGTATCGTCGTTTATGTTAATTAATGGATTAAAATTTTA
>JAOWBH010148071.1:0-12482 GCA_028566215.1 Silene coronaria | reverse complement strand
AAACAGACAAAAGTGATTCCTCATAGTATCATAGATGACAAATACAGACAAACAACAACAAAAATGTTATGTGAGTCACGGAACAAGCAGCCTTATACCAAAAAAATTCAAAAAATGACAGGTACCACGAACATCAGAAAACAGCGCAATAAGAGATACCTGGTCAATAATAACTGTCATTCCACACCTATCAACCAAAGAACAAATGTTGGCACTACACTCTGAAGGAGCACCTGAAGGATCGCCACTCTTTGATGGGGAAAATAACAAGCAATCTGAACTTTCAGATCCATAAGGAGTAAAAAATGCTGCAATATCTCTCCCGGATATGTAAAAACGGGAATACACTGACTGATCTTGTTCATCCTGTTGACCCTCCTGCCAAAAGATAGTGTAAACCATAAATTAAGTACTTATTTAAACTTTTTATAGACAATACAGCAATGAGGAAAAAGCTAGATATTTATCTAAAGAACTTGACAGAACAATCAATAATAATTAATATTCAATCGTTCAAGTAGAACCAAATAACAAATTCATCCAGGCACAAAGCCTTTCCATGGCCAGTACTTTCCTGCCTACTACCAACATGAAATGAACATCAAAACTATTCAGTTTCCTTATGGCTCTAAATAATAACCCATCCTGTGTATATATCAACACAGCATGAAAAAGTGTATCATCACCCAGCACTTAAATAGTGTAAACTAACAGAAATAGCTACGGATGTGTATGAAGCTTTGTGGTTTCATTGAGACATTTCAGCGAGAAGATTAAGCTACAAATAATCCAACCATACAAGAACCTCGCTATTCAAAGCAATGTCATCAAAAAGACAGGTTGGTTCCTCTGGATTCAAGTACACCGCCAAATAGCCAAAAAAAACATCTTCCAAACTTCGCCAATGAAAATGCTCACAATTTTCAATTCTTTACTTCAATACCAAGGGTGAATTCCCTTCTCCCCCCACCCAAACCAAAGAAGTGAATTGTAAGTACTAGTTTTCGTGCACACAATAAAATCTAAGTAGAAACTGGGTCAACTTGCCTTGGTCTTCAGGGTGAAATGACCGAAATCAAGAAGAAAATCACTCTCACATTTGGATGAACCGCTTTTTCGAATAGGCACCCTCACTTTCGGAGCATCAAAATCAACATCAAGAGCAAACCTGATGGAAGTATAACAGATGATGCATCAAAATCCACAAAATAAACACATAGAAATCATGAACAGCTTTACAGTGATTATTGTTAAAAATCCTACAAGGAAGATATATTTACCAGTCTAATTAACCGCAAGGGCCATAAAATATCTAAACTCCATACCAGAGACTTAACTACAGAAACCTATGAAGCAAATCACCCACTCCTTTTCACTAAAAGCGACCATTCCAAATATACTGTGAACCCAAGATTAATGAAAAAAGCAGAATACCAATGACTAGCACTCCAAGACACTATACTTCTTTTCTGCTAGTAAAAAAGGTCTTTGTCTGTTAGAGGGAAACAGGGATATATGGACAAGGCCCCTCTAAATTATTATTTCCGTCTTTTTTGTGTCAGCCTCATTTAATCTTTGCTACCATTTCTGCTAGTTTAAAAGCAATGATGAATCCTTTGATCGATCTACTTGTTGCTAAGAAAAAGATGATAAAAAGTCCTGGGTCACTCCAAAAAATATACTTCACCAGGCATTTAACATGTCAACAGAACCGCAAAAGAAATCACTTGGCAGTTGAAATTAGGGAAAAAGCAACAGAATAAGGTGTACAGCCTGTTTATAATAGAGGATGGCAGGTTTTAAGTCACTACATAAACTACATTTCAACCAGGCTCTTAACATGTCAGTAGAAGAGCTCGCTCAAGTAAGAGAACAAATAACAAAATATAAAACGCCAATTATTAAGCATAAGAAATTTAATATCACAACTCCTGGAATTTTGGGAGTCACTCAAGCTGTAATAAATGTCCACTGGCCTTATTACCCGATGGTTTGCTGGAAGATCAAATGAGTAAAATTCACAATCATCGTCCGCCATCTCACAGAGATTTTTTTTCTCAACATTCACAGCTAAGAAGAAGAAATGACAAGGCAAGGCCAAATTTAAAACCTAGTCAACTACAAGGATGTAGAAACAAAAGATGCATGAATTCCAGTTTCCGAAAGCAAACCTGCTCTGTTCTTCCAAGACCATTTGAAACTGCTCCTGCGCTTTACGTGTTACCTTTTCAAACTTCATCTGCCAATTCGAAAGATAATATTTGTAATGTTAGTCGTTTGAATAAAAATAAAGAAATTACCGAGGAAAAAAGAGACATGAATGACATGTGCAAAGACAATGAGACTACACAAACAAAGAAGGTGGGAAAATAAAGCACGCCACTCTTGGTCATTAAAAAGGTATTCCCGTGTTTCGCTGCACACCACATACTAATTAACACTAATAGCTATACAAATTAATACACCAATGAAAAAAGAGCTTGCTATATACTCCATTTTCTTTAGATGGTTTGCCCTAACTACAATCCTAAATGTGATTTCCATTCAATACAGTAGATAGCATTTCATCTTTTAAATAGGCTCTCTAAAAACTCATGAGATAAAATTTTAAGCCTCGCAAAACTTGGCTAGGCCCAATTCAGGCAGTAGTTGTTGAGATTCACAGCTTAAAGTAACAAAGCACTTTCAGAGAAGGCAGCAACTCATTTACTTTTTCTTTTGACCAGATAAGTATGTGAAAGGCGCTAAGCCGTGACAACCATATAAGCATTATCATCACACCTGTAGTGCTGTGGCAGTTTCCATGGCAACGGTAGGACTCACTGCATTGCTTCTCTTAACAAAATCCATGAAACGGTCGTAACTCTCCATCAAAACCTTCATGGCAAAATTAGTCATTTTAGGCACGTCAGAAAATAAAAGAGATTTTAAAACAGCAAAAATGACCGTGAAATGCCCTTTTAGAATGCAAGTGAGCGAAAGTCTCAATATCAACACTCAGCATACAGCCGACATCAAATTTACACAAGGACAGCCTATAGGCTGAAATGCTGAATCAACAAAATTATCGCAGTATCAAATCAAAGCGCTTTCGATTTTTCGATTCTCTGAACCAAACACTAACATCAGCCTTAGCCAAACCCAATATACAGAATCCAAATGGTTAGATAGGGTGCAGAATCCAAATGTTGAACCACTCACACGCACCAACTTTTAAAGCTGGCCTGCTAGTTTTTTTTATGCGGGTTCCTTTCTTTCCTAAGTGCGACAACATAAATCAAGACAATGAACTACAACATAACCGATGCTCCACCCATCATACCAATCACAACTACTAATATCGATCCATAACAATGTTTAAATCTCTGATAACCAAATCCTAGGCCAAAAATTGCCTGTAATACAGACTCGCTTCCCATAATTACAGATTAGAACAGCTTACACCCCCACAGAACCACTTCCAATGAGTGACCACCCCATGATACTTATCACAACTACAGATATCAAACTTTACATCTCTTTTTACTATGTACTTTATATTTCTTTTTACTATTCTGTAAGCGTTGCTTCAATGCTTGATAAGATACAACTTGTAGGGTGGCACAAAGTTAAACAGGGGTTCCCATCACGTTAATTGGCATGGAGTATGCTATCCTAAGGTTGATGGTGGTCTTGGTATAGGACTTTTTTTTATATAAATGGTATAAGACATCTTTGAATGGTTAATACCACGTAAAAATCAAAGTGGATGTGAAGGTTTGCCATTGAAATTGAGGCACTTTGGAAGAATGCCATAAGCATCAAATATGGCACAATAGGCTAGGTCGTGGAAAAAAGAAGCTAGTAGTTTGTGTGGTGTTCGCCTATCGTAATCAATTATTTCAGGTTTGAAATTATATGTTATCGGTAGCCTTAAAAGAAAAAGCAAATAAAGGCTTTATTTTGGCACGATATTTGATATGGAGACATCACCTTAGAAGCCAATTTCCTAATCTCTTTAGCGTCTCTTCTCAAAAAAGATGCCTCAGTTGAAGAGGTTGTCTTATGGGTTAACAACCATCACAAATCGAATATTTTGTTTTTCACATTTCACAATGATGGGAAGGAAACCTTTTGTTGAGGCTTCTAGAATTGTTTTCTTCTGTTAAAATTGTGCAACAAGGATCTTATAAGATTATTTGAAAGCATGATCAGGTGGAGTCTTTTCCGTTGAGAGTTTTTGCAATCTTTTAGAATATCCCACAGTCCGGGCATCTTTAGTGAAAGAGATCTGGAAGTGTAAAGCTCCTACTAAAGCATGCTTTGTTACTTAGGGAATAACCTGAGGGAAAATACCTATACAAGATTGACTATTAAGAGAAGTCTTAGCCTTGCCAATAAACGTTCTCTTTGTGTGAGCATGGAGAGTCTATTGATCATCTTCTTCTCTCCTGCTCGTGGGTTATGTCTTTGTGGACTTTATCATTATCTCTCTTTGGAGTAAGTTGGGTACATCCTTGAAAAGTGAAAGAAGTACTCGCCACTTGGAAGAGAAGAATGAAGAAAGGCTGGGTTGCTGAAATTTGGAAAATGGTTCGTTTACTATTCAGGGGTGCACTTGGATTGAACGAAACCATCGTACTTTTGATGATGTTGCCTCTTCATGTCAAGACTTCAAGTTCCACTTTTTGAAGCTATTAGTTATTTGAAGCCATATGCTTCCCCCAAAATGACACTCGTCTTTTTCTTTTACATGATAGTTTGAGAGCGTTCTTATCCATCTCTCATCGTGTGTAAGCGCATCATATTTAGGGTGTCTTTTTGTAATGGCCGTCACCTCCATTGTGTCTTTTTGTAGATGGGCGCCACATCTATGATATCTTTTGTACATGGGCGTCACCCCCTTAATGTACATTAATTAACATTACAATAAACATATAAAAAGAATTATTATGAGGCTGTCTCACATGAGAATTAGTGTAGTCTTTTACCCTCTTTGGCCTCTTATACAAAAATAACAAAGCTTTGATCCCACAATAATTCAAGTGAGTCTCAAAAATAACATGGAAAAAAGAAACTCTAGTAGACTCATCCAAGCCAAAGAAGCAGTATACGTAATTTTTATAACACGCGTGATAAAACTCATATACACACATATATAAGCACATCATCTCCATATAAAGCCATAGCAGACCACCAAGTTAATGCAAAAACTAAACAAAAACAGCCCATCAACTACTAAAGCTAACTATCATCAATAGAACTTACCGTGACATGGCAGGGACACATGACGGCTGAAAGCTTCCAGTCCACATTTTCCCCAGCAGGCGATCGCACAAAATTGGCAGCCAGCGCATTCTGTTTTTCCTCGCTGCACACACTCTATCAAAAAACATTGCAGAGAGCAATTATAAGACAAATAATATCAAAAGCATTCCAAAAGCGTGCAAATACTAATAGGCACAAACAAACATGCTTCCAAAATAAGGAAAGAATTATGAAACTTGCGTATATGTCACATTTGTTTTCAGGTGTACCATTACATTGCCAACCAGAACCATGAATAATACGAGGCGAAGACAAAAAGAAGGGAGTAATTGTGTAAATTAACAGCTACAACAAAACAAAATACCGTCATCTGCCATTTCTAGTGACTGAACAATTAATTATATGTAGCAACCAAATATCTAAACAAATGAGTAATGACCAACCTGCGCAAGAGAGCCCTCTGGAGCATACAATCCGTATAATTTCAAAGATACATCACAGTAGATACTCCTATGTTTGAACTTAGTTGATACATTAAGCTGCTCAAATCTACCACAAAGAACCTCTGTTTCATATATGTCGACTATCTTTGCAGCCGCCTGACCAATGGAGATATCTACCATGAACTGTATCATGTTTTGTGAATCCTTTCCTGAATACAACCCAAGCTCCTCATCAGGCTGATAACTTAAAAGGTTATTAATTGCTTGCCATTCTTCTTTTGTTAATTTTTCCTGTGTCAACTCTGAGATATCCGAGCCATCTGCAGCAGCAGCAGCATCTTCTGGGGTGGAACGCCTAATATGCATGGTATAACAAATATAACATAAAGAAAATCAAACCAACGTGAAAATCAAGAAGTATTTTATGACAAGTTAATAGGAATAGAACTAATATGACACCAAAGCGATTACTCAGGTAAAGAACAGAAAATAACTCCAGACCAAGAAAATGAGTACATCTATACTAGACAGAACACTCCGAAAAGCTCATATGTACCAGTTGAAAGAAAACCAGCTTGTTTTTCCAAGCCTCCTCTGCTCAGCAGCTTCCTTAGACTTAGCAGATTCAACTTTGGCATGCGCAAGTAATCTGAAAAGTAAAGAGAATGAAGTTTGCAATGTCAATTGTCAAGGACAAAGAATAAGTGCACCTAAATTCCAGAAAATAAACGTATTACACAGGTGAATATCAGACAGATGTTTGTTTTTATATGGAAAGATGGTAGCTTTCCTCTCAGTGCAGGGCACCTCAACTCAGTAGCCCAATAATTTCTGAGAATCAAGTTTAATGTACAAACCTCCACAGGAGAATCACTTTTGAGTCAAGATCCTTCTCAATCTGCCGCAATTCGTGTTTGTTAACTTCGGGCAATTGTTGCAATAAGTTGGCATATACTTGAATATAACGCCGACGCAGCTGACAAAGGTATTGCATACGTTCCCATGAAAAGCGGTAGCTGCAGTTTTGAAATACGTTAGTCCAAACTTTAATGTAATGATGAAAAAAAAAATGTTCAACTCCACGTCTCCACTCGCTAAAATATAACTAAAGAAAAGGTCAATGTAAGTGTATGAGATGTCTGACAATACCACATTTTCCTCTGCTGCAGAGAAGCCTGTACAGCATAACGCCACCACAGATGAGGCCCATCTGAGACTGGTACTACAGGCCTCAGATGTGAAACCTCCATGTGCATTCTATATCGTGAAACAACCTCCAGAAGTTTTATCCAGTCATAATACTGTGCCTGAGGAGGGTCAAAAGAAAACAAAAAAGCATGAAGATTTTGTTCAGAAGCAGATGCATTTCAGCCTTATGGGAAAAGATCACAACATAATATAAACAGAAAAGTCGTCCATGAGCTCATAACCACAAGTCTTCTTAATCATCGACAGTTCGAAATATACAATTGTAGTACACTTCCGCAAGACGACAATTGTTTCACGAAAAGAGAGATGATGAGAACATTTTAGTTAATTGTTTTGACAAAAAAGTTCACTAAATTTTTGTATTGGAAGAAGATTCTGGAATTTATGACTTGATAGATCACTATCAAAACATCCACAGTGTTTCCAAATTGTCTCCAAACTGTCTGACATCTTATATTATGAAGTACTCCCACAGTCCCACTATTCAAATCCAAGTTCCCCATGAATACAAACCCTACTCACGAAAAAAGTGAGACTGAACTACTTGGATTCAAATGAGGGGAATACCAATCAGTCATAGTATTTTCAACACAGGCATACAGCTGCGTAGATCCGAACCCTTACCTTACTTATCCCAAGAGGCATTAAGGTAAGTAGGTAACGTTACTGTTGCTGTAAAGCTAATCATGATCAACACCTAAATTATTGTGACGACACTCTTTTTTAAGCACCCGTGTTCCAAATTTATTCATACAGAAAAACATAGGAAACAATGGTGGATAATATGATGAACTGTTCGCGTAAATGATAAAATCATTAAATACCTCTGTAACTGTCAACGAAACATCGTTCAGAAAAAGAGATGCTTTCTCAAATGGGATATCAGCATTGTTTCTTTCTTGACTACCAAGCCGATGATAGCGAAGGACCCCGTTTATAGGTGAGACTAAATATGAACGATTTTGAGCCCATATTTTGACACTTTCATGCCCCACTACCGGTTCGTTAACACCTTCTTCAAAAATCTGGAAACATAGATGTATCAGTGAGGGAACAAACTACTAAATTTATAGTACTCAAGTTCAAAAACAGCAAATGACGAACCTCAACCCATTCGCTTGGTATAAGATTTTGCCATCCTTTGTTAATATTCCACGGAGGTTTATTAGAATCATGATATATAGCAAGTCTTTCAAGCTGCAAGGACTGTAGAAACAAGAGGTTGGCGAGAAACATCCAAAAGAGATGACTACAGCACTAACATTAAAGAACCTTATCCCCCAAATAGTAGACACTACCAGGATATATAAAAGCTGGACTATGAAGCCAATGAAGGTAACCATTGTTCAAACATGGTAAAGGAGAATAGTTCTTTAGTAATAGAAAGTAGCAAACATAAAAAATGACAGTTATTTTGGTTTACAAAAATAGATATATTACTCGTAAGAAACAAAGCAGAACAGTATATTCGCTTCAAGTCCTCGTGCCAAAGTAAGACATACCAACAGGTCTCCTACGAGAACGCCCTACGTTAAAATGTCGTAAGACCAACCAATAACGGGGAAAGATCATATTTCTTAAGTTTCCATAACGGTATTCCTAAAATTAAGATTGATTTGGTTCAGCCTTGTAACAGGTTTAACATATTTGTCTTTTCTAAGTCTTCATGAAAATCTAAAGCACTTAGTTTTGATAGCTAGGAAACCATTCTGTAAACCAAGATTATAATTGGACAGGGGGTTTTACGTGTTCGTGGTGTATTTATACCAGATAGTGATAAACTACACTCCATGGCACCAGCCATTTAGTGACTAGCACAGTATTTTCAAAAAGCGTGATATTATGTCATGTCATGCACTCATTCATGTTATATCAAATAATCAATTGTTATCATACAAATACAGTAGCAGCTTACTCTATAAAGGGCTGTAGTACCTAGTTGACCTTTTATATCAATTCACTCAAAAAGTCCAAATACCCCGCGTATCAAGCCCGAATACCTAACACACCCGTCAATTCGACGACTTGAACAATCTTCATATCACCTCACAAACTAGTGGCCAAAACCCGTCACTCAGATATGAGAATGACACTTGGGACAATTCCGTTTAAGCCAAGAGCATACGGAAATTTTTTAATAGAGTAGACAAGACCAATACTCCAAATTAGTCATACAATTCACACCTTCGCAAAAAAATTAAACAAAATTGACATTTCTTAAGTAGCACATAGCAAGAGCAAATCTGAGACAATATCACATAATGATCTACAAGGAAAAAGTTAAGACTGCAACCATCAATTTAACTTACCAACAACAAAATTTACCTACTCAGTTTACAAAATTTTACGGATATTCACCTTGCGTAATTTATCCAGAGCGCCGCTTGTGTCGAAGGTCTCATTTCCTTGCTCGTCCATCGTAACAGCAGCGAGCTTGGCCAAGGTGACACCACAAGCAAATGGACGTCCAGGATTGCTGCATATCAGGAAAACAAATTTAATGATGAGCAGTACCACTATTGACAAAAAAATATTTATTACTCAGTGAAGTATGATGGAAGGGTAGAATGAGAAAATGCGCCCTATTTAGTAGCAAAAGAAGAAAAATTGTAACAAACCTTCTACAATCCTCGTATCTGATATGAACATTGCTAATTGTGATTTTAAGATTGCCAATAATAGTGCCAATGAGAGAGCCAAGCCAAGAATTTCCATTCGTGTTCTGCAAAAGACAAAATGAAGGCCAAAATAAAGATAAATACGACAAGCCATCATTGCATGACAGGTAGAAACCACTACACTAAAAAGGACAATGTTACGTTAAAAAACACACGACTGTTCTTAAACATCACGACAAATCTGCCATTACGCTAAATGGAAATCCAATTAGAGCCAAGAAACTAAAATATGTAAAACACACAACGAACATAGATATGTAAAAAATTTATTCAACATCATATACATATACGAGAGAAAATTGACATAATACAAGCATGTAAGAGTGAAATTCATTTGAATAAAAATAACACTCAGGCCATACACTGCCAAGTTTTGATCTAGACATTGCTTCAACCGTTGCTGCCTCTGCTTCCTGACAAGACAAAGAAAAGCAATGAATATCATAAGGGCAGAAATGACCTCCCATTCTCTAAGATCACAACAAAAAGGGAACAAAAACAAGCAGCTAGTATTCCACTACTACATATAAAGGGACTATATTAGCGACAACCAGATTTTTTTTTTTTTTTTTTGGTTGTGCGTCTAACTAATACAGAGAAATATTTCCAAAGAGGCTCATCTGCCAAACATCAGAATATTCTTCAAGAGAGAAGGAATGGAAAGAAATACAACACATACACTTGTTTAAATTGCGTGTATGTTAGATATGTCAGCTAATAAATAAGTAATAAATGCTTCTTGATATACAATAATAACAACAGATCTCATGTGCAGATTGTGGAGGTAACGCTACTTGCACACAAAGCCACAGCTGAAGAGTGCTTCACTATGCATTTCACACATGAATCATGACAGGAAACAAAGTTGCCAACAGAGTAAGCCTTGGGAATTTACTTTTTTTTCTTTTGACTCTATTTATTGCCACGATGTAGCGTGCAGGGTTTTAAATCGCGGTATCGTTCGCGGTCGCGGTGTCACGGAATCGCTCCTGAACCGCTTGTCGAGGGACTTGACTCGCTTGTCACGGCCGATTTTTGTTTTAAAATGTTTTATAGCTTTATTTTTATATGTTTCTGATGTTACATTATGACTAAGTATGTCTAAACCAACATTTTTAACACTATAATGAAAATCTCGGTATATACACGTACTGACAAGTTCAAGCAAATTAAATTGAAAACAAAGGTTGGGAAAAACAATAAAATTGTGGCGCCAAATTAAAAGAAAAAGTGCGGTGAAGCCAAATGAATTGGCGGCATAATAAAAAAATGAAAAGTTGCAAATTTGAAATTGAAAACAAAGGTTGGCAAATTGAAAACAAAGGTAGCCACGTGGCCACGTCCCCACCCCCCACCACTCATTAATTAATTTAATAGTACTTGTGTAAGTTTTAAAACCCTCCAGCTTGACTTCATCCCTTTCCCAATTCCCCATATTTCCTTCCTTCTACCTACATCTACTCATAGTTACATCACCAAAAAAATCCAGAAAAATAACATTATAATCAGATCTTTTCTTCTCCTTTATCCATGCTGAGATTTATTCATACATGCTACATACAAAAACGAAAAAGTGATTCGGAAAAACAACAAACTTTTATTGAAAACTAAGGGAAGTTTCTTTAATTTAATTCTTGCCCAAGTCATATCGGCCGAGTCACCTGATACCCGAGTTGACTCGCTTAACTCGGCCGATTATTGACAACTTTTATTATGCCCGATATATCTCGCTGTATCGTGTCTCGGCAACCACCGAGACCGATACATCTCGGCCGATACGCGACGACTCGGACGAGTTTTTGAATCCCGGACATGAGTGACATCGATAACATCAGAAAACGTTTGAGGTTGGACCCTAAAGAAAATATACTAGTATTTAAGATAGAAAATATAGCAAGTCAGAAAATTGCTTAAAATTATGGACTATATCAATTCAGAATCAGCATAGCTGAGAAAACATGATCTGAAAAATACGTCAGAAGAACGCAAGGATCCTGAGGGCCAACCGCTAAAAACTGACCTTGGCATGACGATAAATGTTAGTATCATAAGTGCAGGCTGCGCATGACTTTAGAAGATTGCTCAAAGCAGAGCTGTCGGACCCAATCAAAAAGATGTCTCCAATTTGCCGTGAAGTTGTAGATGCTACCGTACTGGTCTGATCAACACCATCAAATCTACCTTTCAAGCCTTTGTCAGCATGTCTGAAAAGTGAGTCAGCATATAGTAGTTTTTTCTGCAGGAACAGTTCCAAAGCCATAATGTCCAATGCAGCAGACTGACATCGATACTTGTGTGCGACCTTTAGAGTGTCTGCTTCAGAGAGATTTCCTGAAATGTGAGCTTCCTCTGGGCGCACGAGTAATATTGATTCCGATAACAGTTTCCAGAACCTCTTCGATTTTCTAATAGACTCTAGAATATCAGAATACTGCGCAGCTCCTTCCCACAGTGCTTTAAAAAACCCCAGTATACCCAGAAGAGCTTGAGCATTCCTGAAATGGTTGATGACAGTTATCCAAAATCCAGAAGTACTTCGGATGCTAAATCATGGCAGAAAATTATATAAATTTATCATATAATACCTCTCAATAAGAGAATCAGTTCTCTCAACATACAGCAGAAGTGCATCCACCAAACGCATGACATTTTCAGACACGTCATTTTGACAAGGGGACTCATTTGTCTGTTTATGGACAACTCTAAATTCTTCTCCAGCAAAGATACCAGCCAGTAATACAGGCTGCACCATAAATTGAAAACATATTAAAATTAACACAAGTGTTATACTCCCTCCTATTCGGGGTTTTCTTCCCCTTTGATGTGCACACGGGAATTAAGGGTGAGAGTATAATATTAATAAAGGATATGAGTGGGGTTTGGTGATTGGAGAGAGGTGTGAATA
>JAOWBH010148060.1:0-12482 GCA_028566215.1 Silene coronaria | reverse complement strand
CAACTTTCTAATAGATATATTTGACACATAGCACATGCAAGACACAACTAAAACATTCGAATAAGTTCAGTTTCGACCTTATATGTTTGAAACATAAATATCACACACGATATTCATAAAAAATTGAAAAATGCTTAAGATTATACACATCATTTTGAACAAATATTAATTAATTGTGAATATATATCTAACTTAAGAACTTAATGTTGATTGTTACATTATTGGAATATATTTTATTTTAATTAATATGATATTTAATTAGTTACAAAATTATTTATAAAACGTTGATCCTACCTAACTAATTATCACTTAGTAGTTACTCTGTATAATTAAAATTGTAAGTATTTTATTTTAACATAGTGAAATTAAAACTAAAAAAAATGTGATTTGAGAAAGATTAATTTATAAGTAAAAATATTAAATGTCATATATCAATTATACTTCCTCCATTTAACTTTTATCACCCTCACCTCAATATAATACTCCACACACATATATTTGAGAAGTGTGGTGATAAAAGTTAAATCGAGAGAGTATTATTTTCCTTCAATTATAATAATAAAATTTTCAAACAGGCCGCGCGAAGCGCGGGATACTACCTAGTATATATTAAAGATAAGTTTATGAGTTATGCAACTTTAAAGTAGTTTTATTTAATTGGAAATAAATTTTATTGGTAAATAGAGGTAGCTCGGGCGTAGCCGGACACCAATACTAGTTAAGTATATAGTAAGGACTTAAAAGTACCGCAAAAGATAACAATGAGCCAATAAGGACCAACAATATAATATTGTTGTATAACTATATACGGAAACGAGAAAAACAAACAAAGAACGATAAAGAAAGAAACACACACATTTACGTGGTTCATTAATGGTGTGTTAGCTACATCCACATGGCAGAAAAGAGAGAGATAGTTATTGATTGTGAGAAGTTTTTCAGATTACAGATTCAGACGGCATGTTATGCATAATTGTTAGGAAGATGCTTAGAGAGTTTATATAGTACTCTCTAAGATCTAATACAGAATACCCTAATAATGCCCAAGACATAACCTTATCTCAATACAGATTAACCTAATTAAGACATAAATACAACACTACAACTCTTTATAATGATATGGGCTTAACTTCGGTCCAACATACATTTTATCTTCTTCTTTCGCTTTCTTGACAATCAAATTATGTTCTCGCAATTAATTACTTTGGATTTTAACATGAAAATTAGTTTTAGAGCCCGTGAAAATCACGGGATCATTAACAATTTATTGTTTTAAATTACTTAAAGGTTATGATATATGAATGAATTTCTTAACCAACTAACATTTAAGCGCTAATTTAATTACTCTTTTATTGATTGAATGAATTGAAACTCTTAGACTTATGAGTTGTCTGGTTAATCCTCCTAAAACACATGAATTGTTTACCCCAAGTCCTATAAATTGAAGTTCCTAGGATATGGAATTCTAATTCCCGCATAATGGAGGAATTTGCTTACATAGGCTCTGCTTAATTCAATTCTTTAATCTTAATATCAAATTTTGGAATAAAGTTAAAAATTAGGATTTTGTGTGAACCATTATAATCTTGAATTGAGTTTAAAAGTTTAAATATGAAATATTTACAATAAAATCTCAAAGGTGTTTAAGGTTGGGAGTCGAAAGATTGTTGTGGACGCAAGAGATGATAATTGTAGCTAGACAAAAATATTGCAATATGGATAGGTAAGTATAAATGAGAAGGGGAAAGCAAAAAAAAAAACATCATTTAACAAAGGAATTAGACGTTAAATTAATAGATTAAATTAATTATTAATAATCTAGTTATTAAGATGTGAGGAACTAAAAAGTTTGCATTTACATTCTTTTGTACAACTTAAATCTTTAGATTTTATTTGATTATATGCATGTTACACAAGGCATGCAATTCATGATGACTTTTGATAGGACACATGCTTTAGTGAAATGTTTAGTTTTACCTTTTTATAACACCATAAATTAGGCTAGGATATAAAGAGAGATTGTGCCATTAGGTCGATAAACAAAGCACTCCAATATCGTGGTTACATTAGGGTCACCAACAAAAAATTAAATTAGTTAGTTTTTCTTACAGATAGAAAAATCAAATAATTAATCCTTCCTACATATTTGGTTGGTTTTTAGAAAGTTAAATGAATACTACTAATTCAACTTTTCGTTAAAATCTATATTTTTTCTCAAATATATACATGTAAAATAGAGAATATCATCGATGATGAATGATGATGCTTTGTAAGCCAACTAAAGGAGTAAAAATATGTTCGTTTTTCACATTTAGATCCAAACATGTAATCTCCACTTTTCAATAGTCTGGTTCATAATGAGTAATCTGCAAATTTGAGATAATTAAAATTAAAATTAAAACTAAATAATATAAGTATCATCTTACAAAACTAACTATACATGTTATTAAACGTTTAAAGTTTGAAAATCTTACAAGATAGAAATACGAAGTAACCTTTTTAAGGAAACTATGCATACTTTAATCACATACACACAACTTGTTGATACTTTTTCTCAAGTGTGTTAATTATAGAATTCAAGATGGGTTTGAAAGAATTTAAAAGTATGTGAGATATTGGTATGCTTTATAATCCAAAATATTAGATTTTTCATTTACCACATATAAGACCTTTAGCTACTCTCACTATCTTTATGGCTAATGAGTTATATGAATAAATTAATTTGTCCATGTAAATGATGAGAATAAATTCTTAATTTTTTATATGGTTTAAGACATGAACTTATTGTTTCCACCAAAAAATATATTAGTAAACCTTATAGAGAATTTTAATAAATAGTTCTAAAGTAGCGTTATTATTAACCAATAAAAAATTACATGTGGAATAAAATTAAATGTTTTAAGTAGCCTTTTAAGTAGATTGTATAGAAGTTAGCCATATATCATCAAAGTCCCCTTTAGATATTTGAGGCCATAAGTCCTGATCCAAGCCATTGGATAGGAAAAATGGAGGGTTGGGATTAAACCAAAAAAGTGTCATTAAGATAGTGTTTTAACACTCTTTCTCATTCACTCACTAATCCATCACTAATTTCCTATATATTATTTTTCCTATCACCCACTTCTCACCTATCTCACAAATTTCATTTCATTCCTCTCACCTAAAAAACTACAGAAAAATAATCTCACTCACCAACCCACCACCAACTCCTCTCCTCCTAAGTCACCACCACCAAGCCCGTTGCCACCCGATATCACCAACACGCACACCACTCGACCTCACCACCATACACTACCCAATAGCACCACCATGCACCAACCGACACCACTCCACCAGATTTGAGCCACGCACCCCACCATTCACCACCAAATCTGCCTTCTTCTTCACATCCCCACCACTACTAACCGTCATCCTAAATAAATTTTGAGATCTTCTTTATTTTATTCTAGGCTTAAATTGCTAGATCTACCAAAAAAAAACTACACAAATTACAAACAAACTACCACAAGTTACTACATCTAAAAAAAAGCTAGGTCTACAAAAAAAAATTTAAATCTATGAAAAATAAAGGTGGTGTTGGAGATCCGAGTGGTTGTCGTAAAGAGGTGATCTTGGTGACGAGGTGGCTGCGAGAATGGTGGTGGCACGGCTAAGTGGTTGTCGTCGACTTCAGCGTCGGTCTTGTACTCTTATTATATAATATTAATCTTAAAATTTAGTAGATCTAAGATTTATAAAATGAAAGTTTCAAAAGTTGATTTTTTCCAGATTGGGTTTTGTTTTTATGATTTCATTTTTTAAATTTCACATTTTACAAAGTTTATTGATTTGTCAAATTTTCACTTTTCAGACTTGGTTTTGTTTTCAAAATTTGTTTTTCAAGTTTTTAAGATTTGTCAAGTGTAACTTCACTGAATGGGAATAGGATTTTGGGACAAAGCTTCTACACGCACTGAATAAGCAAACTTGAAATAAGTATGATTTGGTTTTGTTTTTACTTTTTCAAATTTAACACTTTTTGAGGTGTGGTGGTGGTCCATGAGACGATTACAGTACATTATTTGTAGCACCAACAATAGTAAACTAACTCTATTCATGCGGTATCGTTTATCAGCAACAATAGTAAACTAACTCATACTTTTTAGTAAAAAGTTACACCGACAAAGGTTAAAATTACACTCGTACAAGACTGAAGTTACACTTGTGTAGATGACTAAAATTACTTAAACTTGACTAAAGTTATAAAAATTCAAAATAATATGTAAAAATGATTTTGTAGGATAAAATTACACTATTAAGGATTAAAATTATATTCGTAAAAGACTAAAGTTACACTCGTAAAACAGTATAGTTTCATAAACTTGTCCTAAAATTACAAATTCTCAAGATAATATAAGTCAAAATCACTACGTAGAATAAAGTTACATTATTAAAAGTTAAAGTTACACTCATAAAATGCTAAAGTTGTACTCTAAAAATATTAAAATGTTAAAAACTTGTCTTAAAATTACAAAAAATTCAAATAATATACGTCAAAATCACTTTTTAGTATAAAGTTACGCTACTCGGGATTAAAGTTACATTCGCAAGACCTAAAGTTATACTCGTAAGACATTAAAGTGTCATAAACTTAACAAAAATTTGGGAGTATTGAAAAACAAAGGTTAATTGATTAGTAGAGAGGAAATGCAATTAATTAGTACAAAGGTAATTAATAAGTGTTAATTGTGTTTTTTGCCTTTAACAACCTCACCTCCCCTCTTCATCTCATCCCTCCATTCTCATCATCCAATAGCCCCTAGAAGGACTCATGAACTCAAAATATATATATAAACTGCATCCAGTGAGTCCACCTATCTTAGGTGAGTACGTCCTACTAAATAAGAACCATTAGATCTTATGAACAATCAAGGGCTGGGATTTAATTGTAGATTAGGTATATAAACCTGGTAAAACTTAATCTAACATCCCATAATTCACTTTCACTTTCTCTCTCTTCTTTCACTCTAAATAAATTGCAGTCTCCAACTCTTCGTTATTCTCCAATAACACAATTTTCCCCAAATTATTCAAACCTAATTATTTTACCTCAAGTCTTCGTAAATTGCACTCTCCTCTATATTTTCAACAAATTATTAGATATTATTTTAATTGCAAGATGTGAATAAAGAAGATTAACAAAAAAAATGCAGTTCATCGTTGTTTATGCATTCAAGGTATTATTTGTCTTTTAAATCAGTTTTGATCTTTTAACTTTATGCTCGATTTTGATTATGTCAAAGAGTTATGGTTAATTACTGATGAACTGATGGTATGATTCATGGTTAATTAGATTATTTTCGCTACATGTTAATTATATTGTAAGCGTACAACTATTTTGCATTCATAGATATTGCTATCCTGAATTATATGTGAATTTGAAGAATAAATTGTTTTTTAAAATTACTGTTAATTTTGCTGACGAATCGATTCCGCAATAATAGTATTAGTTGTTATTTCGAATCGATTCCGCATCTGTGTAATTATTTTCCTACGTTCTTACTTTTACAGTAATTGTTATTACTTTTCCTTTCATTTTCCTCGAATTTGCTATTGATTTCGTACATTATTAATGTTATTGTCATATTGATAGTTTTGCATTGGAAAATTTTAACAATAACATTTATCTTTACAACTGCGTTTATCGTACCATATTTCTATTCTACTGTCTATGCTTACGTTAATATATTGTACAGTAACATTGTTACTGTAAACACACTCCCTCATTTTAGTAACAATGGTGCTTTTAATTTGTAGAGTAACAGTGTTACTGTGACAATGTCACAGTAACAGTGTAACAATAACAATTTTATATCCTATTTTGCTGTCAATCGGCTGTTTGTTAATGTTATATACTCTTCTATTTCCACTACTTCTTTTTTTTTATATTACACTATTACTTATATTATGCTCCTTATCTACTCTTGTTGTAGTATGTACCAGTTGATTTTCACAGATGCAAATTTATGATTAGTTCCTCATTTTTCATCAAAGTGATGAACTACGTTCATAGTTATGCTAGAGATTATTCAAATATGTTAAAATTTCTGTCACCTTAAAATTCCGTTTTTGGTCAGTAATGGTATTGAGTAATTGAGTATTATGTCAAGAAGCTATAATATATACTTAAGTTATTAAGGCGTGGGCGATCGATATCTTTACTTACTGTAATAGTGTTACAGTATCAAGGGTACTTCATTAGATTAACAACATGCTCCAATATTAGTCGTTATCAATGTTTATTATGTTTTCTCCAAGTATTCTTGCTTTACATGTTTTATATTCTTGTTTCATTCTCCCACAGATTCCAACTGTGGTACACTAATGTACAACAACCAGCCGTTGTTCAATCACAATATCCACTTGGTGGATAGCGAGAAATGGTTTAGGAGAGTCGAGACTGAGTTTACTACTCCAGATTTAATTTGAATGATGGTATCCCACATGAATTTGGTGAGGGTCGTAATCATTGATCTTCCACAAAAAACATTCAAGGATACTATGTGTTTTATAATCCTATTTTTATGGACCATTCTATCTCCAGTTTTAATGTAACAGACTACCAGTGTTACAGTAATTATTTTTTACCAATAAAGTAACAATGATGCTTATTAATGTGTAATATCTTAGTTTTGTAAAAATGTTAAGGTAGACATTATATTTCATAATTACAATAACATTGTCATTGTAACATTACTCGTTCATTATGGTAACATTGATACAGTAACAATAGTATAGCCCGTACTGAAATCCGGAACAAATTTACTGAACATGTAGTAACAACGCTAAAAATAGTTAAGTAATGACAAAAAAATTGTAGTTATCGTTTTTGGTAACACTAATTATTATATATGATAGCACAAAGTATAATTACTTATTCTAACAATACTTGAACAAAGAATTAGGCCATACGGGACTCGAACCCGCATCTTTGTACAAGATCGTACACTGCTCTACCATTGAGCTAATAGCCTTAAAAGAAAGAGTATTCATTGCTACATGACAAGACCATGAAACTTAAAAATGCATAAAGGAGACTCCCATAGGGACTAAAACAAGTGTTACTATAACACCAAGTTACAGTAACATTGGTACTATATTTGTGTTACTGTAACATAATTGTTACTGTAACATAATTGATTCATGAAAGTAACACGGAAATAATAATGAATTTCCAACTTGAATTCATTTCAACAACAAAATGCAAGTGAATGAATATAGAACAGTCCAGCTGCTTCTGATATGTTAACGTGTTCCATAATACCACATAATATCAACGTCGAAGTTTACATCATAATCATACGTTAATATCCCACAACAAATGTTAAAAGTCTATACTAGCATTTCAACTTCAATAACGGTGCCTTATTCACGCATATCTTCATACTTTTATAAGAAGAATAAGCACTTTCTGTTTCTTCAAAATTCCTGAAATTTAAAACCAACATTTGACCATTATTATATTATTAGTGTTCAACATCACTCTTTTGAGTTTATAACAATGTTTTACCATCTAACTTAACTGGACAAAATCACACAACATTATATTGTGATGTTACAACATTCAATATACAATGTTATAATGATATTGCAAGTTCGATTCAATAAAAATGACCATTACTCAATAGTAACAACATTATCTTGTGCAGTAACAATGTTACAGTAACAGTATTACTATATTACATTAACATGTGTCAAAATCTTACGAAAGTTAATTTAATTCCCAAAATTTACCCCATTATAACAATATTTAAAATTTAGTACAATAATTGACCATTCCTCAATACCAACTACATTATATCTTGCATTAACAATATTATAGTAACATTGTTACAATAATAATACTAAGGTAACAATGTTACAATAACAATATCACAGTAACATGTGCCGAGACGTTTACAAAGGCTAATCTAATCGTTATATTTTAGCCCCAATTTTCGTCATATGAATTTAACAATGACATAACCCTAATTTTTTGACAAATACTATGAATACATAGAATCAATAATTTAGGGTAACAATATTACAGTAACATCATTTGTGAGTTTATGAAAATGTTAAACTGTCAAATTTTATTGAAAAAACTAAACATAAAATATGTAATTTGTATTAGTGTATCATGTTCAGCTATGTCATGCAGTGATAATGTATGTTACTGCGACGCTATTACAGTAACATCACCACACTAATTACACGAAAAATGTTACAATTTAATAGAAACCTGGAAATGAAAGCCAACATAAGAAATTAGGAATTAATTTAACAGTTTATTCATATCATTCAAACGAACAACAACATGCAATTCAAACATGTTAATATGTTATGCAATTTTGGAAAACACACAGCAACATACGAAAATAAAAATAACCAGAAAAATTCCTAATAAATTAACATTATTTTCACATTTTAATAAAAAATAAAAGCGAACACGAAAACGGAAATCAATCAACACTTTACTTATATCATTCAAGAATTCTAGATAACAACATGCAAACTAACCGTAACTTTTTGGCGAAAAATAATTTACTTAGTTGGAGCAAAACACCAAATCTATTTTTTTTTAATTTAAAACGGAAACATAAATTAACACAAATAAATCAATAATTTCTTCATATCAATCGAAGAGGACGACAACAACAACAATAACAACAACATGCGAACATTAATCAAAACAAAAAACAAAAAAAAAAATTAGCGAAAAGGAGAGCGATTTAAACCACTTCATTGTGTGAGAAACAGATACAATATAGAATTTTGACTAGATTTTTGTGAAAATTTCGCTTGATCGGGAGATTGGGGAAAGTTTTTGATATATACTACGATTGATGTGATGTGCACCGATTTTTCGTTGTAAAATTAATAATTGCAGTAGTTAGTAAAAAGAGAGAGAAAAAAAAAGGTTTGTAGAGAGACAAAAATTATAATAATAAATGAGATGTGAGATAGCTAAGATTTAGTTTTTATATTTTTACATAACGATTGAAGTGACGTGGCTGAATGAGCGATGTTGTATCTTATTCATCAAATGGTTCTTATTAATAGGACATACTCATCTAAGGAGCTGGACTCACCGGATGCCCCCCCCTCTCTCTCTCTCTCTCTCTATATATATATATATATGTGTGTGTGTGTGTGTGTGTGTGTGTGTGGTACATTGATAATATGATAAAGGTACATCTTATAATAACTATGGGTACATATCAAAGTATTTATATTTATTTGAATTATTTATCAACCACGTATCAAGAAATCATAAGGTACCTTTAATTTGTTTAGGAGGTATATTAAATATATCTACTATAGGTACATTTATTAACGATTATAGATTTAATATTATGTTTATTTTAATTAATTATCATGCACAGATAAATAAATCATTAATATTTTATGTATATGAGAGATACATTAAATTTAATATATGTCCATATAATACGTGTTAAAAGTACATATCAATATATCATGTTAATTTTAATTATTAGTCATCTAATATGACTCGATAACTTATCATGTACATTTTATGTATATAAGAGGTACACTAAATATATAATATAGGTACATATCATGTTTACAACAATTATTTATTAACTTTAGTTCACTTACTCATCGGGGACATTATTTATATTGGAGTTCTATAAAACAGAAAGTATAGATATAAAGAATAATTAACAATTAACTTAAGTTCATAAAATATATGTTCAATTTTTATCAAGAACATTTAACTAACTCAGCATGTATATTGATTTTTTACTGAAGGTACATTAATTATAAGCTTGAAGTACATAAATACCAAAAGGGATACAAAAATAACAATAATATGCATGTGTCATAATGGTAATAGTAAGTGAATTGAAATAAACATGACATGTCCTATAGAAATTTATTATATACTTCCAATGGAAATAAAATGTGTCTTTGACGTAAATATATTGTACGTACATACATTTATTGAAACATGTCTTGTAACTAATTAAAATACACATGTATCTAACTTTAATATTTATTACATGTACCTAAAATATATATTTAATGTACCTTTTAAATACATAAAATGTACCTGATAATTTATCAAGTCATATTTGATCACTACCTGATAATTTATCAAGTCATATTTGATCACTAATTAAAAAACATGCATGATATGTATCTTTAGTAAGTATTATATTAACATATATCCACATCGTTAATAAATGTGCCGATAGTAGATAATTTTAATATACCTCTTAAAGAAATTTAAGATACCTTATGATTTGTTGAAACGTGGTTGATAAATAATTCAAATAAACATATATTCTTTGATATGTACCTATAGTTATTATAAGATGTATCTATATTATATGATCAATGTACTACTTACATATATTTAAGAGACACCTAATGAATTAATGATATGTATTTGATAAATAATTGAATATACATGACATGTCATATAGAAATATATTATGTACTTTCAATGAAAATAAAATATACCTTTGTCATAAATCTATTGTACGTACATAGTTATTTGATAAATTATTAATGTACCATACTTTGATATGTACCTTTGCCATAAATCTAAGACACGCTTAACAAATTAATGATATGTATTTGATAAATAATTAAATATACATGACATGTCATATAGAAATATATTATGTACCTTCAATGGAAATAAAATGTACCTTTGGTATAAATCTATTGTACGTACATACATTTTTCATAAAAACAATATGATCTATGATAAATGTAAATTTTATAATAATTATGAAATACAAATAATAATTATCCTAAGTACATAAAATATTTTGTTTAATTTTATATTTATTACATGTGCCTATAATATATATTTAATGTATAATACTTTGATATGTACTCATAGTTATCATAAGATGTACCTATATCATATGGTCAATGTACCACCTACATACATATATAAATCTAAGACACAATTAACAAATTAATGATATGTATTTGATAAATAATTGAAATATACATGACATATCATATAGAAATATATTGTGTAGCTTCAATGGAAATAAAATGTACCTTTGACATAAATCTATCGTACGTATATACATTTTTCGTTAAAATAATATGATCTATGGTAAATGTAAATTTTGTAATAATTATCTTAAATACATAAAATATTTTGTTCAATTTTATATTTATATATATTTAATGTACCTCTTATGTATACATAAAATGTACATATGTTATCGGGTCATACTTGATGACTAATTAAAATAAACACGATAAGTACTTTTAATAAGTATTATATGAACCTATATTATAAATTTAATGTATCTCTCATATACATAAAATATAAATGATTTATTCATCCGTTCATGATAACTAATTAAAATAAACATGATATATATCTATAATCGTTAATAAATGTGTCTATTGTGGATAATTTTAATATACCTCCTAAACAAATTAAAGGTACTTTATGATTTGTTGAAACGTGGTTGTTAAATAACTCAAATAAATATAGATACTTTGATATGTACCTATAGTTATTACAAGATGTATATATATCATATGGTCAATGTATCATATATATATATATATATATATATATATATATATATATATAATTCAAATGTTACTAATTCAATAGCGTCTACAAGTGAGGTGCATATGACACTTATCAAAGGTAAAAAAAAATTCACTATATGTACATTATGACGATGACGAAGGTACATTCTGGATCAAGTACAATCAAAGTACTTCATATGAATAATAATAGAGTACTGATTCAGGTGTGTTATTAGTTATTACCGATAATCCAGTTCAATAATGTATATGGGTAAGGTACATAAGAGATTTATAATAGATATAGAGGACACTTAATAAAAGTATATTATCACAATGCTTAAGGGACATTCAAAATACGGACTTGGTACATAAGATATTTACAATAGGTACAGAGGACACTTAATAAAAGTACGTTATCACGATGCTTTAGGTACATATAAAATACGGACTTGGTACATAAGAGATTTTTTTTTTTTTAGGAAAGGTACATAAGAGATTTACAATATGTACAAGGACCCTTAATAAAAGTACATTATCACGATGATTAAGATACATTTAAAATACGGACTTGGTACATAGGAGATTTACAATAGGTACAGTGGACACTTAATAAAAATACATTATCACGATGTTTAAGGTACATTTAAAATACGGACTTGGTACATAAGAGATTTACAATAGGTACAAAAGACACTTAATAAAAGTACATTATCACGATGCTTAAGGTACATTTAAAATACGGACTTCGTACATAAGAGTATGTGAATTGAAATAAACATGACATGTCATATAAATATATTATGTACCTCCAATGGAAATAAAATGTCTTTGACGTAAATATATTGTACGTATATACATTTATTGAAACATGTCTTGTAACTAATTAAAATACACATGTATCTAACTTTAATATTTATTACATGTACCTA
>JAOWBH010148049.1:0-12489 GCA_028566215.1 Silene coronaria | reverse complement strand
ACCAAGTTCTGATTTTGAAGCTGCATACTCTATTTATTTTCTGGTTTATGTATTGTTTTTGTGAATTTATATATTTAAATTTATGTAGTATGCTTGAAGATCTGTTACTTTATTTTTTGTATCATAAATTATGAGATTTGATGGTAGCTTTTTAGTTTAAATTGATTTTTTATGCTGTTTAATTGTTTTATGTTGTAAATCTGCTTGTGCATCATACTATTGTATAGCAACAAGCCTTGTGTATCATATTGTATTGCCATTGATTATGTTACTTCCACTATTTTGTTTTTGAACCATTACCCGACGTCGATATGGGTATGGATTCTGTACTCGACACTTTCTTACAAGAGCTAATCTACTGAGGAAGAGAGTTTGTTAATTAATGATTTGTAAGTTTTATTTGTCAAACTTCTTTCCATGATGTTTTGAAGTTTAAAAGTGTAATTTTGCTTTGAAGACATATCTCCCCACCCGTGGATTCCCATTTTTATAAATTTGTCATGTTGAGTCCGACACTTGGATATGTACCCGTATCCGACACTTGGATATGTTTTTACTTTTCTGCTTTCCAGTAACCAGAAAGGTTTGCTAAGGTGTGTTTGCTCAACGAAATGGATGAAGTATAGGGAGTTGAGATGCACTTTGTGGTATTTATATGGAGTTAGATGACAGATCTTGTGCTTGGTGGTAAAATGAAGAAGCATTAATCAGGAACACTGTTGAT
Source organism: Silene coronaria (assembly GCA_028566215.1). Classification (NCBI taxonomy): domain Eukaryota; kingdom Viridiplantae; phylum Streptophyta; class Magnoliopsida; order Caryophyllales; family Caryophyllaceae; genus Silene; species Silene coronaria. The sequence goes on along the minus strand of JAOWBH010148049.1, from coordinate 11,765 downwards.
TCGTAGACATCTGTATTAATTGCCAAAAAATTTAAAACAGACAGTCTATCGCTTAGGGATAAAATGAGCTTGTATAACCAAATGTTGCACTACCTTTGATCGTCCTTGGTTTGTGCTTAATATGGTGAGTACGTATTGGCATTTAAATTTGACAATGTACTGGGAGTTGGTCTATACATCAATTAAAATTGATTGCAACATGCTTATCTAGTAGTCATTGTATTGGTTGGTGAATGATTTTACCCTTCCATCTGTTAACTAACAAAATATGTCAATCTTCAGCTGCTCATGGATGCTGACAACGAGAGTTACACAGAAGTGGACGCTGTTGATCAGAACTGTGTCCTTGGGAAGAACCAAAGCTTGGGGCTTGAAAGTGTCTCAGAGTTGGTTGGTGGAATTCGTGATGCTACTCTAGAAAGGATGATTGAAACTACCACTAATGATGTGGAAGGGCAGATCAATTGCTCTCCTTCCTCAGAGGTATGTTATTTATTCTCCCTATTTGACACTGGTGATGGAAAGCGTTGTCTAGTTTGATTGACGAGAACAATAATTTTTGTAGTCATTTTAAAAAGGCTGTAGCTAATTTATTTTGTGAGAAAACATTGGTTGAAATCGTCTTTGTATAATGGGGATAATATATATGGGATAGAGCCATAGAGAGAGTATTTGTCTAGAGCTGATTTGTTGTGTCTCACAGCTTGTTGTTTGCGCTTTTGTTTGTAGAAAGTGGAAACAGAGGAATACAAGGAGCTCGAGCAACGAAAGGTCCAAGCTAAAGGCAAAAGTGAGAAACCTTCAAACATAAAAAATGATTCACAGGTTTCAATTAAGAAGATCACCAATACTTCAAATGGTTCTCTGGCTACTAATACTCGGTCAAAACAGCCGGTTATGAAGACTAAATCATCTAATGATCGTCATGCCACTAATAGTGATCCGAGCAAGGGCACAAAAGTTGCACCTGCAACAAGTAATACACGCAAAGACAAGGTGGTTTATAATATCTGCCTTTTTACTATCTTGAAAATGTCATTTCCTTTGTTTCTTTAGTGAGATCCTGTTATGTTTTTTTCACAATAGAATTTTCTCTTCTGAAAAATGTAGCTTCAACAGTCTGAAATGGTGCCTAACTCTGGTAACTTGGTACAATCTGAAGGCAATGAGTATGTTCTTCCCTTTGCTCCTTCAAATGAAATTCATTTATACCTGGTTCCATAACTTTGAGTGGAAGAACATTCCTATTTTAAAGTTTTTTAATGTTGTAATGAATTAAACGTTATTTATAACTTGAACTTTGTTCGACTTCAGAGTAAAGGCAACAATGAACCCCTTACGAGAAGGATCTGCTACTATTTCCGAAGGAGATAACGAATCTGTTGAGTATCCTTTTCAAATGTGACCATTTACTTTTTGCTTTCGTCTAACTCTCTTTTAGCAAGAGTAAGCAGACAAAAGTTTAGCCATGATTGTTTTTTTATTTCTTAGTAAACTACGCCAATCTCCCAGTTGATACATAAGATTATCCTTAAGTACTTGTAGAAGTGCCAAGTCTCATAAGGTGGGCAGACTTCCTTCCTACGGTTTCAGCTTTAAGTGTCATGAACGTGCTGAGAAAAGAAAAGAGGTTTGTCTTCTGATCTGTGGAATGTAGAAAATTGCTCCTTTGGATTATGTTGTCTAACATGTATATTTTGTCCTTTTCTGTTGATCAGTTCTATACAAAACTTGAGGAAAGAATTCATGCCCAAGAAATAGAGAAAAATAACCAGCAAGCGAAGTCCAAGGTAAAATTTTCAAATCACTGCTATTAGTTTCTTTTCAGAAGAGGAATAATTTAAGAATTTTGTAAAGCTTATGGTTTTAAATCTCTGAGATAGAGTTACCCTTTAAAAAAAATGATGAATCATTTCCTTCTGTGCAGGAAAGTCAGCAAGCGGAGATCAAGATGCTTCGAAAAAGTTTAAACTTCAAAGCAACTCCAATGCCCACCTTTTACCAGGAGCCAACACCTCCTAAAGTGGAATTAAAGAAGGTAGAATCATCAATTTACAACCTTTCAATAGTTTGGAATTTTGAACGTCATCCATTTGATTAACTATTTTCAAAAAATGTGTTTGCGAAGGACCAAAGGTTCCCTTGTTACTTTTATTCGTTTGTTGAATTGGACTGTCTGCCGATCTTTAACCCGTATCCCTGATTATAGTTTTTGTATAAATAGGCTAATCATGTGTAGGTAGAGCCACAAAGTTAGAACTAACAATTGTTCATTGTGGTTAATTTGGTGGTTTATTTCTTTGTGTCATCTGGGCTATATAACTTAATGGGATGGATTACCTCCTTCCTCCTCACACTCAAATTAAAATGATTTAAGTTCAATTTAAAAATATTGGAGTCTCCATTCATTTGGAGGAAAGCAGCATATCCTTTCAAAATCTACTACTACTACCCCCATCACATTTATAGCTACTGACTTTCTCCTTGCTACCTTCTCTGGGTTATGTGACCTCCGACCTGGTCTCTGGCTCTTCTGGTCGAAGCTTGTGGTGGGGCTGGTGAAGGGTTGGCGAAAACTGGTTGAAGGGTAGGTGAAAATGGATTGAGGGGACCGAAAACGGGTTGATTGTGGTGGGAGATAAGTCAATGGTGGCCGTTTCCACTACTACAAGTCTCAGGTTCGTCAACGTCAATAGTGATAGGGCGGTCCACTAAAACGGTGGTCCAAGCTTTGTGGTGGTTTGTCGGTTTCCAGTGGTTGTGATGGTTTTAAAAATGAAGTTAGGTGGATATGATGGTTGTTGAGGACAAAGTGGGGTGGTCTGGTGGGTAGAGGACGGTGAATTAATTAAGAAGGGTGGTGGTTAGTGGCGGAGTTAGGATTGTAAGTCAGCGGAGGCAAAGTGGTAATAGTATAATTTTCTTCTCCTTACTATTACAAATTATGCGGCTATGTTCACTTTGAGCAACGAGGCCTATCTCATGAATCAGTTGGTTGATTCTCAGCTTCTTGTCTTCCTCTTTGACAGTATTCTGTAGTTACAACTTATCAAAAAAGTATTCAGTATTAGATCCATTGGCTTGGAAGTTGGAATATTTTTACTGATTCTAATTACTTTTGAACAAAAGAGGTGTAGTGCTGGTGTTGTGGATTTGTAGGAATTTCTTGGTTTTGTGGGCATCTATGATCGTAGAGGTTACTGAAGCATGTCATATGTTTCAGTCTTCATTTGACTTGGAAGCGCGATTTTGGTGGACTTAGTTCTCTTGTTCAATATCTGGCACCTGAAAATATCCCTTTCACTTGGAAGTGAATCAAGTCTAAATTAGGAGAAAATTTCTCACAGAGATATAGTGCTACACTTGTCATACTCCCTAATCAATCTTTACATATTTCATTTTTGGTGTTTTAGTAAATTCTTTACACAATCTTCGATGATATGTTCTTAGTTTGTAGCTTTATCAAAATGCTCTCACAAAAGTCATGTGCAAATGGGGCCCTAGAAAAAGCAGAAGAGAGGAAAGAAGGGGCAACTTTTTACTTGTGTTTTATACTTTGGTCTTTGTGGATAAATCAAACGTAAAGAATACACCGAGACGGAGTGAGTACTATTAATACCAGCTATAAGAGAGAATCATGTTATGTGAGATTAATTATGAATCATATTGAAAAGTTCTTAATAGAAATCTAAACTTGCACGCACGAATGTCAGTGTTCTCTTCATAAAATGAACGAGGTGTTTTTGTTAACTTTGTCCTTTTCTTACTTAGTGCTCTGGTTAGTTAGAAGTTTTCATTTACATTGGAGCCTTTGCTCACTATTCTTGGTTCCGGATCAAAATGGAATGAATCAAAGTACCCAATTACTCATTATACTTTTTTTTGTTATTGCGAAGTAATGGCGGTCATTCAATGCTATCCCAAACACAAATTTCATTATTGCTCATTTGAAAACAATCTCTGTGTGTTGTTAACCCAATAATGTTTCATACATCTGATTCCCTTGCATGGCCATGTGCGGTAGTGCTTTAGGCCTTGGGGTAATGTTGTTGATTATGTTGTCAAAGTATATTTGCCATTGGAAAATGATTACCATTGCAATATCTTGGATTGTAGTTTATTGCTACTGCTTGTATATCTCTTGCGAGCTGAATATGCTCCCTTTTATCTAATGTTAAAGCTTATGATACAGATGCCAATCACACGACCCAGATCACCTAAGCTCGGGCGAAAGAAGAAGCTATCCTCAGTAGGAGACAGTGATCAAACCTGTCGACCAGCGAGACTGAGTCTAGATGAAAAAGTTGTCTCCCAGCACAACCTGGCCCAAGGACCGGGGCCAATCCATCCTAAACAGTCGCAAAGAAAATCCCTCCCTAGACTACCTTCTGAGAAGACGCACATCTCGAAAACAGGTCCTGATGCAACGTCAGCTGGGGCACCCCCTATCGCGCACATCAAGGAGGAGGTTTCCCTTTCTAACTTGGAATTTGTGCCAATCGCACGTCTCAATGACGAGGAAGTTCAAGTTTCTGACTTGGGATTTGTGCCAATTGCCCATGTTGAGGACGGTGATCTTTTTTCTGACCCTGATGCAGCTCTTGAAAACGATGAAACCCATGTGAGACAAGAGCAAGAACCTTCCTCGTTACACTGAAGGCTATCAGACTTATCCGGCCTGCGCAAAGGGTAGGTTGAACATGAGTATAAAGTCACATTGTCCATATTTTGGCGGGGTTTGATTGTTTCTTTTGCTTCTTTAGATTTGCACTTTCTGGATTGTCTGATCATGGCTTCTTGTTACCCTCGAATTTATGCTCTTGTTACTTCTTTTAGTAATCTGGCATTTATGTGGTTGTGGGTAAATTTTGAAATGTTTGTCCAGTAGTATTTAGTTTATGATACAGATAGTATTGTATGTGTGATATTCTTGACAAAATTGATCAATCTGCCGTTGCTGAGATTTGTAACATACGGGGTATGTTTTTATGTTCTTGGTGTTTTGAATATTAATCATGAATCACGATACCTTAGCAACTGGTAAGAAAAAGCCGCCTCAACCATCCGGCCACCCTACTCTGGAGTCCCGATTACCTAATTTCTGCTAAATGGAAGGATGCAAGGGGAGAATAGCTATAAGGCTGTTTATGTTCTGGAACACTTGTATCCATGCTCGTTGGAAAATAAATTTATACTCCAACTTATTGCCATGTTGATGATAATGCCATATGGTGTATAAGTGTAAAAAGTTCATTCCATGCATCAGGCCAAGCTAACCCGTATTATGCCTTATGAGTCTGTTCAATAGGGTATGCTTGCGCTAACCTGTGGGAGGTACTGTGGTAGGGAGACGAGTTTGACATTGTATTGTTTCCGATCAGGTTGTTGTCTTTGTTGATTGTCAGATAATGGATATATGATGTCCTCATGTGTTATAAAAAAGTTTGGCAAAATATAGGTAATGAAAAGTAGGTAGTATTTAACATTGATGTTGAAACAAAGGTTGTGTCTATAACAAAGTTGGGCAAAATATAGGTAATAAACGTTGGAAGGCCAACAAATATTGTTATTTTTTGTTTTGTCAAACAACTTAAAGGGTTGGTTAATTAAATGAAGGTTTCTTAAGTGGGAATTTTTTTTTTAACGTAAAGAACAATTCATTAATTGAACGTCATACAACACTTACAAATGATACGCATAATCGAAAATTAATCTAATGGAAACCAAAGAAAAATAATTCTCTTATAAACTAGGGATTTCAAGACATGATATGACAATTCGGCTCGGCCTCGCTGGCTCGTATAGCTATCTTCATGCAGCTTTTGTTGAGGTTATCTTTCGTTTGAAAAATTACCTCTTACTGGTTCCAAAGATTGTTGACAAATAATTTGTATCATTTGTAAAAATACACGACGAACCATCAACAAATTACCCTTATATATACTACTCATGAAACTACTAAACACACGAATAAATGGAAAACCCCCGAAATAAGAGACTTAAAAACGGATCTCACCAAAAGGAGGACTTTTATTAACTAAATAAAAGGTAGATACGCATAAAATTAATTGAAAGATAGAATAATTTTGGGGCTTACCATCGACTAATTATCGATAAAAGCCCCGCGTATTAATGATGGAGGTTAGGGTTTTTAGAGATGTTTTTTAAAGAGAGGGTTAGCTGACAATTACTATTAGACCTTAAGTGGGATTTTAGTTAAACCTTTCTCGCCACCGATTTTGTAATTACGGTATTGCCCATGTCGTTTCAATGTTTCGTACTGGTAGGCAGGGTACGGATTGGATATTCGATTCAAAGTGTTAGTTCGGATTGCATATTTATAATAGAAATTCTTGAAGTCAGATATTCATATCCGAATCAATATTTCGGATATCCAAAGTTTGAATATCCAAAAATAATCGAGTCGGATGCCAATGTTCATATTTTGAATTTACTTGAAAATTAAGTTTGAAATATTATTGTATTCATCGTCTTACAAGACCAATTTCTTTTGTGTTTACCCCCCATGAATTAAATATGTTTGCCCTTTTAGTAACTGCATTACATATTCGTGGTATATACTTGGGGTAAGCAAAATCGGATATTCGATCCGTTTTTCAAGACCGTGTTTGATATCCGGTTTTTAAAATCCCATATTTTGGTATATGTATTTGATACGGATTTTTTCGTATATCCGATTTTGTGGTATATTGATATTAGATAGTTTAGCTTAAGACGACACTATCTGCCTTAAGCTTAAGACGAGTCAAATACCTCACCTGAGCATATAAGACAAACCTTTTACGTTTTACCTTTACCAATGCATTCTGTTTTTGTCCTATTCATCTAACATGAGTATATTTGACACGTCTTAAGTTTAAGACCGATAGTACTAGTCTTAAACAAGAATTTTACAAGAATTTGTGTCCTAGTATTGAGACCTGACAAAATTGACCTGAGTCGAATGACTCGGCCCAACACCGGAACATGACTTGAACTTGAATTGACCCAACCTAGTAACTCGGCCCCAATTTTTATTGTTGCAAACTCTTTATTATCCAAAAATAACCTGATAATAGTTGACCTGAAAATGACCGAAACCGATATGACCTGACCCCATCCGAAGACTGCAGTCTCGAAATTGACCCGACCCAATTCCTACCCAGTTGACCTATTTGTCCGGGCTAGGTATTGCCCATGGGAGTTGTGAATCTTGTGATGATCAAGGTTCATATCAACCGATTAAGATTTTATGAGATTACCATTTATTTTGTGATGATACTCTTAACATAAATTCTCATTTGTAATGCATAAAATCCAGCGCTTTAAAAAGACGTGAGATAAAGGGGCAAGCAAGGGGTAAATGAATAGGGACTGTAAAAGGTCTCTTTGAAGAGACGTTACAAACAAAACGTATTGTAATCTTAAACACAACCATGGATCAAAGAGTAGCATTGGGTAAAGATGATTTGTTAACATTATTTTATTCTACTTTCATAGTTCCATGTGTATGAGAGTGTGGGGAATCGGGTGAATGTTACATTTTCAGATATTATATTCGTCAGATTGATCTTAGGGGGATTTGATCCGCTAAATTTGTGAGAATTGTTATCTATTTGTTGTCATCTGGAATCTAAACAAAATTAATTCAGGGAGATTACAAACTGATTATCGTTAAGTGGGCCATCTTTCACTTTAGCAAAAGCTCGAGCAACCGCATTGAATAGGAAAAAGCTTCCTCAGCACTCTTTTTCATGTAAGAGAATGTCATCTTCAGTGCATACACAATGAAGCGGTGATTATCTTCCTCTTATATTTTAGGGTTATTTAATAACAATAATCTAAACTATATCTCTCCTTCCTCATTTAATCCAAACTATACATTATCTCATATTAATATGATTTTTACTATCATTTATCTTATTTTGCTACTTTGAAAGGGCAACCTCTTAAAAAAGTCACCCTTTAATCTAAATTTTCTTTTGTTACTGATGATCACAGATTTCGCATTTATTAGTAACTCCCCTCCATTTCCCCAACACCAAATTAATACCTTCACTAGTTCTTTGCCCGTGCGTTGCACGGATTCTAAAATAATTGTCTAAATGTATAATATGTAAGGACGTTTTAACCTTTATTGTGTAAAGATTATTGGACAATTTTAATACTAACATAATGGTCATTATTATTGGTTCAACTTGTGATTTTCTTAGATAAATTAATTGACAATTGTTTGACAAGTTTTTTTCTTTACATAGGCCATGTTTGGTAAATAGTAGAAGCAGATTCATGATAGCGGAAAACGTTAGCAGAATACGGTTAGCGGATTTTATTAGTAGGTTTGATTATCAAACAAATTAGCAGAATTAAAAAATGGTATTTGGTAATTAGCAGATTTTAGGATAATACGAATAGTTTCATGAATAAATTGAATATGCTAATGCAATATGCTGCTATTAGCAGCATATTTATAAATAGTAGATTCCGACCAATATGCTATCAGAATACACCGTTTACCAAACACATGAAAAATAATAGATTGCTTGGTCAAACTACTAATTAGGCCGGAATTTACTGATTTCGCTCAATGTTTACCAAACAGGGCCCTAAGCCCAATACAAGGAAATGAAGGGAAAGCAGTTTATTCCAAGAGTTATTTTTATAAAAAGAATGAATATTTTGTTCAGTATCCATATATTCTTTTATATTTGCACGAGTCATTCTTTTTCAACACAAAGGTAATACCGCAATGGTCACATACATCTTTGGCGTAAGGTTGTATTGATGTTATTATAATTCTAATTAGTTGTGTTTTTAAATGAAAAAACATAGAAGTTTGATTTATCCAACACAGTGTTTGGAGAAAAGGAGTTTTAAGTTTTAACTATCTTTGGAGAAAGGAAAACGAATTCCTCCATTTTCTCCAACAATATTTATATTTATTATTTATGCAGATGAATTATATCCCGCGTTCCCTCCCAATCTCCTCCTTTACCCTATAATTCTTTCTATTGAGACAGGTGCATGAAGGTAATGATAAATAGGAGTTAATGATTTGATCTGATTTTATCTCGGCCGATTTGTCATCATTTCGCTTTTCCTGCAGAGCCAAATAGTCGCATCTTCTCGGCAACGACAGCTTTCATAGCCTCCTTTGCTGAAGCCATAACATTTACAAGATCATTTCCAGGACTGGCTAGTGAATCCATGTAAGCTTTCCTGACCTCGGTATTCACATTGAACTTTCTCACGCCATGTTCGATGCATCTCTGCCCAACCAGTACAGTTTTTTTTTTAATAAGGAAAAGCACAAACATATAATTTAAATTTCGACTTTGTTCAGTAATGGCTGAAACTTGAAAGCCTGAAAGTCTAAGCTTTGGATTTACTTTGATGGAGTATACTTTCCTCTACATCAATAGGCTTTCAGGTTGTTTTGCATACAACTAAAGAACATAATAAGATGTTGATGAAAATGCAAATTCAAATAAAGATGTGACGACATACAAAAGCAAGGGATTTTCTCCTTCCCTATGTTTTTCCGACTCCAAACATACACCATTAATCTCAAAAATCGTCCAACATACCCCTCAATTAAAAGATGAGTTCCAAAAATATCCAACGTATCATAATTCGGAGATTTTTAATGTCCAAATTGTCATAATAAGTGTCTATTTATTAGTAAACAATGATTAGGGTTTTAGGGGTTACTTGACGGGCTTTTAAAAGAGGAATCCAGATGAGTAGGGGTTACGTATTGAGCATGAAGAAACACCCACAAACATAACATTCAAAGAGCAAAAGTAGAGAAATTAGGTTACTTCAAGGACTTTTCATAAAGTTTCGGGGTACTTTGATTTATTTTGAAAAATAGGGTATATCTTAAAATTCGAAAGAACACGGGGCCCTCCCAAAAAAAGGAAAGATTCCAAATCGGAAGTTTATTCATAGATATCCAAAATGAAAACAAAGAAGTTTATTGATAAACACAGAGAATATCCAAGTTAACTGTTCATCTGTTAAGTTTATTTACGTAAACAGTACAAAATCCGAATGCTAATTTACCTTGACGAGTTCCATGGGTACCCCTGAAGCTCCATGAAGGACAAGGATTACATTTTTTTCAGAAGTCAGAGCATGTAGATCCTACAAATAACATATAAGAAAATCAAGATTTTGTATGAACAACCTAAGATTTAATGACGTCGACAAATAAAAAGCAAGCACAAAGTTTGAAAAGAACAGAAAACTACGGTTTGATAGTAAAGGATTAAACCAAAGTTTCTTGAAGAGCATAGCTGCAAACCAAGAGGTATAGGCACAAATGCAGACATGAAATTCGACACTGACTTTTTACCAGAAACGAAATCAGAGCCAGGATGTTGCACTAATACATAAAAAATCACCATTTGAATATCTGCCACTTCAAATGATCTTAATATGTGCTTCCTTTCTGATCTTTCCTCTGATATTGCCAAGGAAAAGCAGGTGGTCGTGAAAGGTTCTATTTGAGATTGACTGGCAAATATGCCTTCCTGGAAAGAAGTCCTGTTACAGGTCTGCGAATACTCTTGGAAACTTTACATTAGTCATTGGTTCATAAAGTTACTATCCTCAAGAGACCAATTAAATTGGATGAGAAGAGTTCAGCCAAGTTGATATTAAATGGGACGGAAACAAAGACCATATCAATACAAAATACGACAGACTAATTGATACAACTGTACAGTATAACCGGAGCCCAAAACAATCCGCCTAAAAATAACTCTTATCAGAAATGACTTGAAGTGTCTAATTTGAGACAAAACATGTAATAGCCATGATCAATATGACCCCAAAAATGCCGGGTTAACCCAACCCATAACAACTTAACCCTAGAAGAAACAAAACCCGAACTACCCATACCTAGATCGACCAATCAGAGTTCTTCCATATTGTCATGGCCCAATCCAAGACCCAATAAGAGTGAATTCAAATTGGGCCCAAACCAACCCGATCCAAAATCAACCCTAGAAATTCATTTGCCAGGTCTACTAATTAGACCAGATTTTTTAAAGAACAATGTCCATAAGGTTGGAGGACTATCTTCGATTCAACTTATGCTTACCAAACAATAGATCAATTAGAGTGATAGCATTTGAGGAGGGAAGGGAAGGGCAGGGAGATGGAATGAAGGGAAAGGGAGGAAAGGAAATGGGAAATGACACAAGGAAGTTTTTCCTTCAAACCTTCCACTTCCCTCCTATCCTATTTTGTAGCCAAACAAGAGAATTTGTATCTTTCCCTCTCTATTTAATTCCCTCCAGCAGAAAAGCCCAATGTTCATTCTCTTATATGGACTGCAAGTTACTACTACATCTGGTATCAAAGAAACAATTCTAGAATAAATGCAGTCCTATCAAGGCCAGGAATAGTTGCTGAGCAAATTAAGGAAGAGGTTAAGCGAAGAATAAGATTCAAAATAGGCAAGGTGGTGAGCCATAGTGATAGAGATTGGCTTAATAAATGGGGGATGCAATATCCCTGTTGATTAAGCCTTGAGTTCAATTGGTTTAATGTTTTGATTTGCTTGCTCCTGTTTATTAGTCTTAGGCTAATGCTGATTGTTGATGAACTTGGCTTGTAATTTTTGATCATATATTTATATATACTACTCAATATCACCAAAAAAAAAAAAAAACAAATCAGCAGTAACATGCCAGAAGTCATGAAACTATCTAGAAGGTGATACCTACCAATATTTCTTCTACAATAGTATGTGGAGC
>JAOWBH010148038.1:0-12493 GCA_028566215.1 Silene coronaria | reverse complement strand
AGAGAGAGATTGAGAGAAAGGTCGGGAAAGAGGAGGAAGAGGAAGAGTAAGAAGAAGAAAGGGGAGAAGGGCGAGTCATATAAGGAGAAATAAGAGAGGGTGGTTGAGGACACGAGGACATCGGAGAGAAAATGAAAAGAGAAGGATGAGAGAGAGCGAGAGGGCAAGAGAGATGAAGGCGGTAAAAGAGGAGGCGGGGGACTCGGAAGGGTAAGGGGAAAAAGTCAAGTAGTATTAGTATAAAATTGAGGATGAGAGAAGGTGTTCGATGACATAAGGACGTTGTAGGGAAAATGAAGAGAGGAAAAGGATGAACAATGAGAGAAAGAGGAATTGGGGAATAAAATGGGGCAGTAGGAAGGTGTAAGGAGGGAATGAAGGGATAATAGTATGAATAGAAAGAGGATACATAAATAATTAAAATGAGAAATTTAAATAAATAGAAGGAAAGTTGACTAAACAAAATTATTAAATCTATCAAATTTTCTTTTAATTAATGTATCAGTTAATAGATACAATCTTAATCAAAATGTCATTTTCTTGGAAGAAACATATGGTAACTAATATTGGATACACAATAGTAGGTAGGGAGCCATAAAAATAGAAGGTTGAGGATGAATAGGAAAGGGGATAAAGAGGATGATAAAAGGGAGGAGATGAGGAAGCGACAACGGTAAAGTGGAGAGAGAGAGAGAGAGAGAGAGAGAGAGAGAGAGAGAGAGAGAGAGAGATGAGGGTAAGTAGTAAGAGGAGAAAATGAAGAAGGAAAGGGATGGAGGTCGAGAAAGAAAGTAAGGGGAAAGAAGAGCAACTAGAGAGAAGGAAATATAAGGATGCAAACGGTAAGAGAAAGGGAAAAGTGGGAGGACAAATGGTATATAGAGGAGTACGGGGGAATAGTACTAGGAAAAATGGGAAGAGTAATATGAGCGAAAATGGAGAAGCTAGGCAGGAAAATGGAGGATAAAGGAACATAGTTACATAGAAGGTATATGGGAGGAGGAAGGGGAATAGGAAGAAAGACCCCACAGGGTTGAAGAGGAGGACGTGGGTTAGGATGCGGCGACACTGAAGAGAAATTGGGGGACAATGAAGGTGGGGAAGATGGGGGGAAAAGAAGGAGAAGAGAAGTAAGTAGGGTTAAGGGAGAAGAGAAGTACGAAGGGTTAAGGGAGAAGAGCGATTAGTATGAGGAGGAAGAGAGGAGGAGGATGAGTGATTATAATGAAAAATAAAAACATTATACAAAAAATCTCGACAAAAATAAAAGAATTTACTCATGAACTATTTCATAGCCATCCTAGCATAGCGTGAGACAAGCATTACTAAACATGTTGTGTTTTCGTTAGTCAACGTTCATTTTGCCTTCTCGTATTGTTATCAGTTTCTTTTTGTCTGGTTGCCATTTAAAAACCTGACTATGTCATAAAAATCCAATGTTAACTTGCACATGAAACGTAAAAATTTAAGATACCTCAGTACTTTTGTATAAAAACGATTTAACCATCAGTAGAGTATAACAACAATAGTTTGAGTTTAGCGACAATCAACATGTAAAAGAAATACGCTAGCATGCGCATGAATCGTCATCAATCAAAATGTCGTGGGGGAACGTGCGTGCAGTGCACGGTGCAACCAACTAATGTCAGTTGTGTATGTTTATCATTGTTCTCGAGTTTAAACATAATGTTAATGTCTTATGGTTGATCTAACACAAGTTTATGCGGGCGGTGCGTGTTGATAAACCTACGTTTTGCGTGAAAGTGTTTAGAACTTTTTGAATAAATCGTGTTTAAGAATATATATGTGTAGTTAGACAAAGCTTCGTATATGTGTTTACGTTACTTTGAAAGCTATGACATAATATTAATGCCTTCGATATTAAATCCAGTTGAGTTCTTTAACAACTAACTACCTGAGGAAACGACATTGTTGTACCTGTATCTTCATCCTCTCAACAAAGTAAAATCTGAATTATTTACGAATGGTTGTACCATCAAAACAATATACCAATAACAGTTTCATTGTGATCGTAACTTAAAGTAAGTGTACAGAAAGTCAAACAAAATAAAGATACGATAATATACACATGAAACGTCAACCATCCAAATATCTTGGGCAACTGTGCGCGAAGAGGAAGACAAGAGAGAGGGAGAGGTATGAGAATAGAGGAGGGGGAGGAGGAAGGGGTAAGAGGAAAAGAGCGAGTAGTATGAGGAGAATAAGATGGAGGAGGAGTAGTAGTAATAAGAAAATTCCACTTAGAAAATAGAATTTATTAAATGTATCGAATATCATTTTAAGTAGTATATCAATTAATAGAGACAATCATAAAGAGGGTGTCATTTTTTTCGAATAACCTTAGAGAGACTAGACATAAGAGGAGGCACGAAGACATGAAAATTGAAAAGGAAGAAAAGGGGACGAGGAGAATGATAAGAGGGGTGACGGTTAAGAGGCGACAACATTAAAGAGAAAAAAAAGAGAGGGAAAAAGAAGAGAACGAGGGGAAGAGGGTGAAGAATGAGAGGAAGAGCTAAGGAGAGTAGGACAAATAGTAGAAGGAGATGGGGAATAGGGAAAGGGGAAAATGATGAAGGTCAACAAAGAGAACAAGGGGGGAGAATATGAGGTAGGGAGATGGAAATGAAGAATGTGAACGATAAGAGAAAGAAAATGATGAAGGGTAGGAGAAGAGAAAAGGGAATGTATGGAGGGTAGGACGAGGAAAAATCGTATGAAAAATAATATAAGAGCAAGTGGGGAGGAGAAGAAATAGAAGGTATATAGGAGGAGGAAAGGGAAATGGATAGAGGTCGAGAAAGAGAGTAAGAGGAAAGAAGTGAAGGTAGAGAGAGGAAAATGGAAAGATGTGAACGATAATAAAATGGAAAGAGGAAGGAAGAGGGAAGAGAAACGGGAAGATATGGAGGAGTAGTACTACATAAAATGAGAGGAGCATTATGAGAGTAAGTGGAGGAGGAAGGAGGAGAGGCAATGGAGGAAACATAAAAGGAGGATAGGAGAACATATAAGGTATAAAGAAGGAGGAAGGGGAAAGGGAAGAAATAGGACCACGATGTTGAAGAGGAGAATGTGGTTTAGGATGCGGCGGAGTTGGGAGAAAGGTAAAAAAAAAAAAAAAAAGGAGGAGGGAGATGGTGAGGAAGGTTGGGGAAATGGAGGAGGAGGAAGAATAAGAGTTCTAAAAGCGCTCAGAAATGGAAACATCAAAGGAGGTGGTGGCAATGCGGTGACCATGGCAACGTGGTAAAGTAGATTCAAGCAGCAACAATGCAAAATAACTATGATGATTCATGGACTATGGCGATGATGAGCAACATTAATTCTAAAATCATTTACTGTAATTGTGGAGATGTGGAGTGTGGCACGGCAAGAAAAGACGCCACAAAACGGAGACAAAATAGGCGGTGGTGACGACACGGTAGCTATGGCGATGCGGTAAAATGAATAGACATTCAAACCAAATAAAGTTACTCTAACATACACATGAAACGTCGACGATAAAAATATCTGGGGACCACGCGCTTCATTGATTTAGTGTGGCCTCATTTTGGTTGACTTTGAAGCAATAATCATGGCAACAGAATCTTTAAAATTTCAAGATGAGAAATAAGAAACTAAAGCATACGTTGCAGTAGTTTCAGGTAGTTTCAGTGCAAAAATAATGCACCAGTTCAGAACATAGTCGCTATTAAATATGAGGCCTAGCAATCGTGTACAACCACGTATCAACACACACTCGAGTGGTGTCTCACTAAATAAATAGACGCTTAAAATATCTTGGGGGACCGTGCGCATCGCGCACGGGGCAACCAACTAGTATATTGAAAAGTATTGTGCACTTTGCTATCAACCGCTCCACCACTCGCACTTATTATGTTGGAATGTGGATTAAAAACATTATATACTGAAAAGTATTGTGCACTTTGCTATCAACCGCTCCACCACTCGCATTTATTATGTTGAAATGTGGATTAGAAACATTATATACTGAAAATCTTCTCGGGCTGTACCCCAAGTAGCCACAGCCAGTTCCGCCCCTGACTGGAGAGGAGATGGACTCCAAGTGGGGTATGTGATGTTTTTATATATTGAATTACCATTATATTACCATCTGTCTTGTCATAATAAATTTTAGAAGGATATGATGGTCTTTTAATTGAGTAAGTGATGTCCATATAAGAAAATGTAAAGAATCAAATGAAACGAACTAAATACATAAAGAAACAAATTGCCACGATAAAAAAATGTATGGAGCAAAAGGAAGCCATTTAAGCTAACACTATTGAAAAGGTAACCATCTGCCAATTGCCACGATAGAAAATCATAAACTCAAAGAATAGGTAGAACATACCAATAAATAAGTTTCAGTCGGAATTTCATCATTCTTATGAATGTTATGATTACCTTCATAACTCAAATAGAAACTAGGTGATCCTCAGGGTGGAATATATACTTAGATAATATTAATGGTTTGATTGTTTGATGGTCGGACTTGGGTAGCCAAGGAAGGGGATGGTGGTCGCCAAAAGCTGGGCTGTCAAAGGTGAAGGATAGTGATAAAAAAAACAATTGAGCAAGGGATCGGAGAAGAAAATGACAAGGTTCATATAAGTTGTAAAAGGCGTATGTTAAAGAGCGAAATGCACATGTGAAAAAATCATAATCCTATTACTTTTGCCCATTTAATCCCCCTAACGTATAATGTCCTGTTGGTCATTAGATACTTATCGTTATGTGTATTAATTTAAAAGACGTGAAAAGTGAAAACTACGCCCTTCTTTATATTTTTTTTGTATTTTTACCACTTTCCTTAATCGCAAATTTCATGGTATTCTTCCCACTTTCCTCCTTTACGGTTAAATTTGTTAATTTTTCAACACGTTTTCCCTTATCATCAATGTATGGTACTCTGGATCTTCCTCTTACACCTCCATCGCTACATGTACCCTTCTACGACACTTTATATTTTTGGTGATGCTACGTGTGACAAGGGATAATTATGTTTCGACCAAGGTTACATTGTCTATCTTAGTCGTATTTTATTTCATAGATGATTCATGTTAACCAACCCCAAATCATTTTCGGATTAAGGCTCTGATGTTGTTGTTGTTAGATATCCCAAAAGCAACGTGCTCTACCTCGCTCATGGGTCACTCCTCAAGGTTTAGTTAGTTGTGTTCGGGTATTGAACAGAAAGAAAATGAGCCCATATTGGGTATGGCTTCGTTGGCTGATTGTGTTCATGTTAACCCACCAGTTGTGCCTATGGATTCTGAGGTTAGCAGTGCGCCCGATGAGATCTCGAATGTTACATATGTCTGTAATTCTTCTTCCTCAACTAACTCGAAATCTCCTCAATTCAACTTCACCAACAAGAAGCGACCTCATCGTAAACTAAATCTATCATCTCATGATTATGAAAATTTACTACATGGCAAAGATTGGGGATTCTACCACCCAAGGTCCCATGTCGTTCTTGAGGGTCCATACCCTCACCTCTAAAACCATCAAGACGGGAACTCCCCATGAAATTTGTGGGTCAGTAGAAGTTCCCACCTCTACTCCTATAACAGATAACTTTCCAAAACCTATTGATGCTGAGGAGACTCAAAGTGTTGAGTTGGTTCAGGAGAAGGTAATTTTACAGGCTGATAAGAAGACATGTCTCAATTTTGACTCTCTCTATGCTAGTAAGATCTCATCGATCTAGTTTAAGTTTGTAGCAGTTAGGGATCATTTGCTTAGCAAAGAGGGACACATTGTGAATCATTGTTGTACTAAAGGTCTAAAGGGTTGTGCTTTTGCTACTTCAAAGAAAAGATCTTTGGTTTCCGTCGACGTTTCTACTAATTTTTGCAGGTACACCTGCACTAGTTCTACAATTATGAAGATAAAGCGAAAGGATGTCCACATAATCGATTTTGATGCCCACTACCATCAGCCGTTCAAGAAAAGTCGTCTTTGCTCTTCGGTTGCGACTACTTGTAATGTTTCTTATGTTACTTAGGTATCAATTAGTTTTGGGGTCGCTAATGCCCCTTTGTTTGTACTTTAAATGTATCCTACGTACTAGTTTTATTTATAACAGTTTATTGTTGTCAAAAAAAAAAAGTTGGCCCCAGCAGCAGTGTATCGTGACAATTTGGGGGCGACCCATATTACGAGGTCCAAATCACTCCCAACGGATCCTTCCATATACTTAGGCAACAATATCTCTTTGCCATAATTGTAATTAGAGCAGTTAGAGCAAATATTATAGTTGTTAGCATTATTCGGTTTTCGTAAATAAGACTTGTATATGATAGTATTTATAGGCTTTGTTTCTCAGTTGTAAAGGCACGAATTTGGCAATACAACAACATAATATTCATTCCCGTCTCGGTTTATAATATGGTATCAGAGCCTTATTAGGGTTTTTCTTATTTCTCTGCCTCCAAATCTTAATCCCACGATATCAAACGAAAAACAATGACGAACATCGAAGATCAATCATTAATCGATTCCACGAAACCACACACATTCCATTCTGTGTCGTATGTCCACGTTGAAAATCCAGGTGCTAACCTTACTCAAGTAGCATTTAACGGGAAGAATTATGATGAATGGTCTCGGACCTTTCACCTCGCTCTCCTCGCCAAAGGGAAGGTTGGGTATATTGATGGCACAATCCCCAAGCCTTCCACGGGTGACTCTCTAGAATCTTGGATGTCGACCAACGCCTTGGTCACCTCTTGGATTTTTAACTCCATTGAACCAGCCCTTCGAAAGATGATTCTTGCCGACCCGAGGCGAAACATGTATGGTTCGATATTAAAAATCGTTTTTGTCAACGCAATGATACCCGTCTTTATCAGTTGCAGGCTGATCTTGTCGCATGTCGACAAGGGCCGACCGAGTCTTTAATAGATTATTATGGTCGGATTAGCAAGCTTTGGGATGACATCCTCGAGTTAGATGCTCTACCTTCTTGTTCCTGTAATCCATGTCGCTGCAATCGGGTCACTTTAATGGATGCGCGCCGTGATATTAAACGGGTACGTGATTTTTAATCGACCTTGATGACCATTTCGAAAGTGTTTTTATTCAGATTCTAGGCATGAACCCTGTACCCAACCTCGACTTAGCATTTAATATTCTTCTCCAAATCGAAGGAGTTCGGTCATTTACTCCTGTGAAACCCGAGTCTCGAACTGAAACCATGGCCTTTGCCACCATGGTCCATCACGGACCTCGTCCTGGGGGTGGGGGTCGTGAACCTCGGTCTGAACGTTCTTCTGTCTCTAAAGACTCCAACCCGAATTTTTTTATTGCTTGTGAGCGGAATGGTCACCTCTATAAGACTTGTTTCCGTGTCACTGGCAAGTTTCCCGATTGGTGGGGGAATCGACCTAGAGACCGCATTTATATTAATGAAGCAGATATGAGTCACACCATAGTTCCTGATGTCCAAGAGCGTGCTAAGTATGACCGAAATAAAACCACTAGTGCAATTCCTCGGGCTCATATGGTCTCGGGTTAGACCGTGCCTACTGGTGGTGATGGAGGTTCACGTTCTCACTCCCTCACCAATTTCGACAAAGTCGATTTTAACAGCCTAAGTACAACCGAACTCGACGAGTTGACGCAAATGTGGCAGGCTCGCAAATCCACCGCTTCTAAAGATCGTCTCAACGGTAATACTTTATCTTTCTCTTGGATAATCGACATGGGGGCATCCCATCACATGTCGAGATGCCTATCTCACTTTACGAATATTCATAATATTAGTCCTTTATCTGTCGGTTTACCAAATGGTGAATTAACGATCGCCATTCAAAGTGGTGACATTTATCTATCATCTCGACTCGTATTACGCAACATACTTTACGCTGCCAATTTTAAATGTAATTTGATTTCAGTATCTAGTCTATTAATCGATACATCACTCACTATCCAATTTTTGCATAATTTGTGTCTTATTCAGGACCGTTCCTCGAAGATGGTGATTGGTGCGGGTGAACAAATAGAGGGGCTATATTACTTGAATGGAGTCTGAACTGACCGTGCTCAAATCTTTATTGTCGGGTCCACAGACAAAACCGAACTTTGGCATAGGAGGTTGGGGCATCCATCTTCATCTATTTATCGTTTTCTACCGTCTTTTAATAATAACGTTGCTAAAACCTCGTTTCATAGCAAACATTGTGACATTTGCATTCGAGCGAAACAAACTCGCGAACAATTTTCTTTAAGTTCAAATATTGCGGACGATGTTTTTGATTTAATTCACTGCGATTTAAGGGAACCATATTCCGAAAATGCATCTTGCGGTACTCAATATTTTTTAACTATTGTCGATGATTTTTCTCGCTCATGGGTCTATTTACTTCGTCGCAAAAGCGAAACCCGTTCCACTTTATTAAATTTTTTTACCATGATTGAACGACAATTTAATAAAAAAATTAAAACATTTCGTAGTGACAATGGCAACAAATTTAATTGTTTACGCGATTTTTTTGTCAAAAATGGGATTTTATTTCAAACCTCTAATGTTGACACACCTCAACAAAATGGTCGAGTCGAAAGAAAACATCGTCACATACTAAACGTTGCCCGGGCTCTACTTTTTCAAGCAATCCTACCTATTCTCTTTTGGGGGGAATGCATTATTACTGCGGTCTACCTATTAATCGAACCCTATCCACCATTCACAAAGGAAAAACTCCCTACGAAGTTTTATTTAAAAAACCGCAACCCATGAACCATCTTCGAACATTTGGTTGCCTTTGTTATGCTAAGAATATTAATCGGTCTCGGGACAAATTTGCCTCACGAAGTCGTAAGTGCATTTTCGTCGGCTATCCATTTGGCAAAAAGGGGTGGCAGGTTTACGATTTAGATACCGGAGCTTACTTTTCATCTCGCGACGTAGTATTTATTGAACACGACTTCCCCTATCAAAGTATGAACATATCAGACTTACCCCACGATTCTTCGTCATTCCTAGACGACACACTGACCCACGTAGATCATATTCTTGTCTCCACTACGACCACCCCCGAGGCAGTCACCAATGACCACACGTCTGGGGCGTCCCCAACCATACACGATACTGTCTTCGAACCCAACTCTTCGTTTGATCCAATTCCTACAGAACCCCAGTCCACTCCAGCCGAGTCTATGTCACCCGTCTCTATTTCCACACAAAAGAATGCAGCCCCCCACACGAACATGGGAAAAGGTCATCGAATAAAATTTCCAAGTTCTCGTCTCAACGGTTTTGTTCAAACTTCCAAGCGCCCCTCGACGAATTTTATCACCGCATCCCCACCATCCTCAGGTACAAAATACCCACTTTCCCACTTTATTAATTATGCGAAATTTTCTACTAATCACAAAAAAAATTTGTCGGTCGTGACCAAAAATTACGAGCCTAGTATGTTTAATGAAGCTATGCAGGATAAAAATTGGTGAGATGCGATGCAAAACGAGATCGATGCCCTTGAGCGTAATGACACTTGGACACTTGAGGACCTTCCCCCGAACAAAAAGGCAATCGGTTCAAAATGGGTATATAAAATTAAATATCATGTTGATGGCTCTATTGAACGCTACAAAGCCCGTCTCGTGGTAATGGGCAATCGACAAGTCGAAGGGGTAGATTACAACGAAACATTCGCCCCTACTATTAAAATGGTCACTGTTCGAACACTCCTGGCAATTGCGGCAGCTAAGCGTTGGGACCTTCATCAAATGGATGTCCACAACGCCTTTCTCCACGGCGATCTCGAGGAAGAAGTTTACATGAGACCTCCTCCCGGTTTCACGTCCCACACCAAAGGCAAAGTATGCCGTCTTCGAAAATCATTATACGGTCTCCGACAAGCCCCACGATGTTGGTACGCAAAACTTGCCTCCGCTCTTAAATCATATGGTTTTACTCAATGTCCGTATGATCATTCGCTCTTTTCCATTAACAAACCCGGGTCCGAGGTACACGTTCTTGTCTACGTCGACGATCTTGTGATTTGTGGTGACAACACGGCTCTTATTAAACATTTCAAGGATTATTTGAGTACTTGCTTTCATATGAAAGATCTCGGTCCCCTAAAATATTTCTTGGCGCTGGAAATCGCGAGGAATGGTACTGGCTTATTTATTTCACAACGAAAATATGTTCTGGATATACTTAGTGAAGCCGGCCTACTCGGTTCAAAACCTGCCACCACACCAATGGACCAGAATCATCGTCTAGCTCTCTCCGAGTCCGCCTTACTTGATGATCCACAACCATATCATCGCTTAGTGGGACGCCTCGTCTACCTCACCATTACGAGGCCGGAACTTATTTACTCCGTTCACATACTTGCCCAGTTCATGCACGCCCCACGTAGTGATCACTGGAATGCCGCTCTCCAGGTCATTCGATATCTCAAGAACAATCCGGGGCAAGGGTTACTCTTTCGATCCGACATCAAATTGACATTACACGCGTATTGTGACGCAGATTGGGCCAGTTGCCCTACGAGCCGACGATCCTTATCCGCATACATCGTGTTCCTTGGTAGCTCTCCCATATCATGGAAAACCAAGAAACAAACAACTGTCTCAAAATCATCCGTCGAGGCCGAGTACCGAGCTATTGCCTATACGGTATGTGAACTTAAGTGGCTAAAAGGTCTTCTATCATTCTTGGACATTCGAAACAATATACCAATCGACTTATTTTGCGATAGCCAATCCGCACTCTATATTGCTCGTAATCCAGTATTCCACGAGAGGGCCAAGCACATTGAAGTCGATTGTCATTTCATTCGGGATGAAATAATTAACGGTACAATACGACCAACCTATGTCCATACCAAGGCTCAACTAGCTGACATATTCACCAAGGCTCTTGGCCGAATTTCCTTTGAAGACTTGCAATCCAAGTTGGGCGTTTCAAGTCTCCACGCGCCAACTTGAGGGGGGTATTACGAGGTCCAAATCACACCCAACGGATCCTTCCATGTACTTAGGCAACAATATCTCTTTGCCATATTTGTAATTAGAGCTGTTAGAGCAAATATTATAGTTGTTAGCATTATTCGGTTTCCGTAAATAAGGCTTGTATATGACAGTATTTATAGGCTTTGTTCCTCAGTTGTAAAGGCACGATTTTGACAATACAATAACACAATATTCATTCCCGTCTCGGTTTATAACAATTAGTGTCCACACAACCCACAAGTCCAGAACAACGAATTCAAAACAAATACCTTAATAATCTCGATGCGAATTGACTTAACATGTCACTTGTCTTTCTCTTTAACTCTTTATTAGTGTTCTGAATTTTGTGGGTCTCTGATATGATATATAAAACAAGTCCACTCCGGGCCGCTCTGAAGAATACAAGACACACCCTGAGATTCTTACTCAGTTATTTGACTCTGTTTGAATATCGGACATGGTCGCATGGGTGTGTTTTCAAGTTTAACATACACAACTTTTTATTTATGAAAATTCCTCATGTTTTTGGCTTAAACTGAAATGTCCAAATGTCATACCAATGTCCTGACTAGTCTTTAGTGCCATGTGCACATACACTTGGGTATGCAAGGTCATATGAAGCGTTGGAGTAATGTAGCATTAAGCAACATCTTCTAGAGCTGCATATGTTTATATGAACTCCTCAGACACGTTGCCATCAGACGTATGATTATATCTCCATGCACACATGACACATCCTTTGCCTCTTTCTATGCAACATCAAATATGTTTTTCCTACACTGATGCATTTTTTTTAGCAAAAGGAACCCTATATTGCATCTGCAGATATGAGCTACTGGGTAAACATTGTTTAGTGTTAACTAGTTAGTTGTAACTGTTTCTTATCTTGTTTGTGCACAATTGCACAAATAGAATTTTTGGTACAATGTGTTTTTCTGTAAGAGAGATTGGCCGTAATATGTTTCAAAGCTTTCAACTGTTTTATGTCTTCCTTATTTGATGCATGATGAGTATTTTAGTGTATGACACGATGAATCTTTCGCACGAATTTGTGCTGGTGCCTGGTGGTTTATGTTCAAACGTGTCTCTGTACTGCAGTGTCAGCGGGTTCGCTTCTTTGCCGATGAAGTTGCATTGTGTGACATAGATTTAGATATTGTACACTTCCCAAGTTCTCATTCCATTTTTTATTCTCATTGGACTTTGATTGTTAACCAACTTCAACTTTGATCAATATTTTCTCATAATGAGCAGTAGTACAAATGTAGAAAATGATAAAATGAAAATTGTTATTTTGATAAATTAAACATGACAAATCTTTACGCTTATATATAGAGAAATTAATGATCAAAGTTGACCACAAAGTCAAATGCGTAAAATCTTTACCAACGAAAACTGTTGGACTTAACCAATGCTGCATGCAATGCAGGAGTTGGATAGAATATGCAACGACAACAGCTGGACTTTACCAACATACAATATATCGACATTGGAAGGT
>JAOWBH010148027.1:0-12494 GCA_028566215.1 Silene coronaria | reverse complement strand
GTATGTGATGAAAAAGTTATGAAAAAAAGTCCGTAAAAAAGTAAAACATGTACATGAAAGAGCAATTACGAAAATAAATTACGTATACATTTTATTTGTCAAATACACTCTACATTAAAAAGTTACGGAAATTTCACATGAAACCTAAACTTACCACTTTGCAAATGATACCTTGTATTTTAAGCTTAGAACTTGACCCATACCCGGCCCAATTTATACTCGGGCTTTTTTGGGCCTGGCCACGGACTTTTTTTGGGCTTGTCAAGGGCCTAAGTCCCGTAAAAATCGGGCTAGGCCGGGTTGGGCTTTCGAGCTTAGGCCGTTTGATCGGCTCTAAACACAAGACTGCAAGACCCTTAAAATCTCGAAGGCGACCCTGATTTGAACACACCGTTTCTTTTTGCTTCAACTTTACAACAATGGCGGCAAGACCAGAACTTCTAGCGCCTCCTGAAATATTTTACAATGATACTGAAGCTCGGAAATACACTTCTTCTTCTCGTATTATTTACATTCAGGTATAATTGTTTTTCCCCTTTTTTATTTTTGATTGTCTTTTACATTACCCTTTTGTAATTTTGTTGATATTTGCTTTTAATGTGATATTGAATCATACCCATCAACTTTTTTGTGTAAATTTACATACCCAATTGAAAATTATGGATAAAGATGTCAACTTTGAGGAATAATTCACTTGTTGATGATCCGTAGTCAGTAAAAGTTTGATGCTTTGATAGAATCATACCCATATTTTTATTAATAGCCATTCGATGGAATTCTCGACGCAATTTTCACTTTGGGTAGGCTGCATACATCCGACTCCCTTGCCCCGTAATTTGCTGGAGCCCTTGAGGCATTGGGGTAATGTTGTTGATGTTGTTGTAATATGTTTAATATCAAAGATGTAAACTTTGAGGAATTGTTCACTTGTTGATGCTTCATGAATTTGTAAAAGTTTGATGATTTGACAGAATTGTACCCATATTTTTTGTATTACATCCTACAATGTGCTTAGTACGAGTTTATGATTTTAATGTGATAGTGATTAGTACTCATGTTGCTTTGGTTATATATGTATGCACCCAACTCAAAATTCTAAATATAGATGTAAACTTTTTGGAATCATTCACTTGTTGATGGTTCGGGAATTTTTAAAAGTTTGATGGTTTGCTACTTTGCTAGTATAGTTTAGATAAAAGTTTTAAATCCAAGTTTGATGCTTTGGTATCGTTTAGGGAAAATTTTGATACTTCAAAGGAAGTGGGTACATGTTGATGATGCTTGAAGAAGTGGATTTTGTCGTTTCGTGGTGGTCATTATAGAATGGGAATTTTAGCTATGCTGCTCAGATTTTGAAGTGATGTAGTCTTGGTTTCTCTGATTACATTTCATGATAAAAGGGGAATTTTGGGAGTTTAATGGTTAATGGATGCTTAAGCAGTCTCTCGACAATATTCAGGTGTGCGGACAGCAGAATATAGAATTTTAGGGGAAAAAAGTTTATCGATTTGATGCTTGTAGTGGTAAGGTTTGTGGGCTTGTGTCAGCGACGTCTGTTTTTTGTTTGATCAGATGAGAAACTGAAAGGCTTTTTATGTTAGTTGGATAATCGTGTTTGGCATGTAGGAAAATTGGGTCTGAATGGATGGAGCTTGACAATAGGTTGAGCAAATAGCCAGGCTACCAAAGTTTTATTCTTGTGATTCTACTTGAAAGCAATCCTGAGGTTGTATGCTAATGTCTACCCAAGCTTAAGCTATTCAGAATGGTCTATTTTAGTGCGGGCAGATGAAACTGGTATTTGAGATTACTATGACCATCTAAATAATCCGGCTACTTTTTAGTGAGGCGCGCTAGAAGGAAGTCGTCGTTGAATTGATTTGCATTTTTTGAGACTATGTGTATGGTCTCATTGTTTTCCATTTGGCCATCATACAGTGCTTTTCTGTAGGCAAAACTGTCAGAAAGAGCATTGGAGATGCTTGCTTTGCCGGATGATGGAGTTCCCAAATTGCTCCTCGACATAGGTAATGCAGATTTTCTGTATATATTTTACAAATTGGCTCTTGAATTTCATGTTTCTTGTTTAATTGCTGAAGAAATGTATGGCTAACTTGTTCAATTATGAAAGAAACGGGTAGGTCATGTTAACTAGGGTTTGAAGCATGGCTAACTTGTTCAATTATGAAAGAAATGCATTTTGGTTTGTGTTGTTCCTGCCTGCGTTATGTTGTAGCTTCATTGCTTATGAGTGATTAGTGAATGTAAACAAATGAATTGGTCGTCAGTCGTTTGATTTAGTTCTGTATGGGGATGGAAGAGTGAGTGTCTCCTTGCTCACTTTTATCTTATCGACCATGAATTTATGACATGCTAGCTGTGTTTAGCGTATATCGGAGACGAAAAGGAAAACCCGCCAACTTATTAGATCGCTAGTTAGAAGATAATACCTCTAACATCTACTATATTGGCAACTAACAAAAGGTAACAGTTTTTTTTTTTTTTTTTTGGTTCGTTAGACAAGTGTAACTTCATATAATGTGACACCGGGACCATCTGCCCTCTCGTGCTTGCTTCTTCATTTAATATATTTTTGCTTTAACAAAAGACCTACTGTAATATTTAATGAAAATGGATTCCATGAGATGGGAATTTTCACCTATATGATGCGTGGTTGGAAACCATGTTTTGCCACAAAAGTGTAATTTGGTAGAAGTTATTGCTAAATTATTCCTGATTGTTTTCCCTTCGTGTAGGGTGTGGATCAGGACTGAGTGGAGAGACTTTATCTGAGAACGGGCATCAATGGATTGGCTTAGATATTTCACAATCGATGCTAGGTATATCAAAAATTAAGACTACTTGCTTATTATAAACTCTGTTTATTCTTATATTTTTAATTTTAATTCTTAATTTTTCTTCTGACGTCTCTTTTCAAACATAAAACTTACTCAAGATGTCGCGTTAGAACGGGAGGTTGACGGTGATCTTTTCCTGGTGGACATGGGTCAGGTAGTTTCATTATTTCCTTTCTCGTAAGCTGGGTTATTGAGAATGAATCATCTTTCACAACTCATTTTCATTATGGCCATCTGGAAACAGCCTCTTACAGTTGTTATATACTTATACTTAAGACATGGTTAAGGCTTCATAGACACGAGTCATACGACCCCCATACTCGCTTTGTGTGGGAGCCCTTGAGGCATTGATGGGGTAATGTAATGATATAAAAAAAAGAAGGAAAAAAAGCATCAAATGTGACCCCCCTGCAAATCTGAATTGGAATTTGTAGGTCATCTTTATCCGGTTTTATTGATAAAAGGAAGCTATGTTGCAACAACTCAAAAGTCCACTTAATTCCGTGCTCTAACTTTTTAAGTCGTTCAGAGGTATCTTACTATATTGTTTGATTGTTCTCAGTGCACACTTGCTACGAGAAACGAAACCTAACTAAGTGTATGTGCATGATACTAACAAACTTTGGAGAAATAACTATAGCAAGCGTTCTTGTAGGTAGCGGGATGGGAGAAAAAAGAAAGGGAAAATACTCCTTATGATTCTAATTTGCAGTTGATAGGGATATGTGAATTATGAACATAATATGTGGTTCAATCTTTTTGTTTGTCTTTTCTACTCCATGGACATGGAGTGTAGTTATTTTAAAGTGACAATTTGTTGTCGTGATCACATGTGATGGTGGATGATGATACATTTGCTTTTGTTCTGGTCCTCCTAGATGCTCTTAATATTTGTGGCAATTTCGTTAGTAACATAGACTTTCTTGGGAGCATGGTTTTAAATATCGGCCATAACACCGCTACACAACCGAGTTATCAAGGTTTTGGAGGTTACCGCACTATATTGCATTTGTGGCCGCATTTACCGAAACTAGGCCGGATAACTGATTCCGCAACTGTGACCTAATCACCTAAACAAAGATTGAATCTATTCCCGGGAGTTGAAAATTTGGAAACATATGTGATCCGAATGTGTAGAGACTAGAGAGTCTGCTTTTGTGAATTGCAAGAATAAATTTTATTTCTTTTCGACATAAGTTAAGTTCTTCCAGTGAACTACCTTCATTTTTGTGTTTTTTTTTTCATGAACATTTTTATATGTTTGCCATCAAAATTGCTCATTTAATAGTGGGTTGAAGTATTGGTTCTCCGAAGTACTCCGTATTAATTTTGCTGAGAACTTTTAATTTGTTTACTGGGGAGACTACATCGAGATTGTGCTGCTGACAAAGATTATTTTTTTCTAACAGGTTACATAGTAAAGTTTTCACTGAACTTAACTAGTGTCTTGTCTTTGGGCTGGCTGAGTGAGTGTACTGATGGTGTCTTTATCAAATTTGCTACAGGGGCTCGGATTTCGCCCTGGAGTTATAGATGGTGCTATTAGTATCTCAGCTGTTCAGGTTTATATTTCCCTTTACATCCATGCATGGTTCTATCTCTATATAAAAAAAAAAACTTCATAGATTTAATTGCAATAACATAATTTCAAGAATCAGGCAGCTAGTGGTGCCTGTTTGGTTTCAGATTCAATTCTCTCTTAAATTTCTCACCTGAAATAACAGGTAGAGTAATGGACGAAAGCAATACCTTTGACAATGAATAAAAAATTATCACACACCCGTTGATGGCAGTTTTTGAAAAACTTGAGTGATTGTAAGATGGTGATTTGCATACTTAATTTGTATTTGTCGCTTGACTCACTTCCTTATCATGGATTGCAAATATTATTTTAGCATAAAACTCATAGCTAGCTGTAACACCCAAAGTACTTGAATAAAATAAATATAAGGTTTACATATTTCAAAAGAACCAAATGTTAATAACAAATCCAACTAAATAGAACTTTGAAAATTACCAGCTATAACGCGATGGTTCTGAGCTGGTCCGCGCTGCAATCATAGTCATAGCATTAATCTGGCCCGTACTCTTAGCTCTAGTGGTAGTGGTAGCGGTACTTGTAGTTGGTCTGGCATTGTTGATCTGGATAGAGTTGTTATTGAAACGGTTTCCTCCTTGTTATCCCCTAGTCTGAGCTCTAGTAACTGACTTCCTACTCCAGCTACTACTGAACTTCTTAATTCAGCTGACTGAGTATTTGAGTTTTAGTATGACGGTGGTTATTGTTTTGATACTGGTTACCTTACTCTCTCTGTTTAGTCCTACACTTAGATCACTTAGATGTTTTGTGTCTCAAACGACCACAATAGGCACAATTCCAAGGATTCCCATTACAATAAAAACCATGGTGGTCACGGTTACAGCTTCTACCGAAATATGAGTTTAAGATATTTGCAGTTGGGTTGGCAGAATAAGACAAAGTGTAGTTAGGTTTCTTACTTTGGTTCTCGTCACTCCGCCTCTGAGTAGCTTTTACGCTTATCACCCATTGCCACGCTCCTTTCATTGAAAATTGTCTCCACATTTCTTGCTTTGGTGTATACATCCAGAAAGGTCGTATAATCTCATCCTCCTAAGGCAACCCTTATGTTTATATCTAATCCTTGTTCAAACCTCGAAACTCGGGATTCGGGTGTAGGTACTAACTCTAAAACAAATTGTGCAAGCTCCTGGAATTGGTTATAATATTCTTGCACAGTCAGGTCCACTTTTCTCAAATTATTGATCTAGTCTTCTTACCTTGCTTGATGTGCTCAAATAAAAA
This sequence comes from Silene coronaria, assembly GCA_028566215.1. Taxonomy (NCBI): domain Eukaryota; kingdom Viridiplantae; phylum Streptophyta; class Magnoliopsida; order Caryophyllales; family Caryophyllaceae; genus Silene; species Silene coronaria. Next base: position 6,812 of record JAOWBH010148027.1, on the reverse strand, counting down.
CTCGCTCCTTGAGGCAGTCCACATCCACCATATTGTCATTCCGTGGCATTGCATAACCTGTGCTTGTTTTCAGTCCACCAAATATCAGCATATGAGCTAGTGAGTGTCTTTGGGCTATTCTCAAGTTCAAGGCAGTGGAAATCTTATCAAACGACCCAACTCCGGCTTTAGTTTTACGGGGTCTCCCTTTTATAAAAAAATTCAGGTCTTTGTAAATGCATATCCTTGGTCATATGACTCATATTGTATGCCGCATTCGGATTCCTAGCTTGGTTTTACTAGGTAACAACTTGGATTAGGTTTCCACTTTGTTGCTCCTTTCAGCCCATGATGATGTTCGGTACATGTTCCCTCTTCCGGCCATCTCTATGTTTAATAGAGCACATTAGATTATTATTCTAAGAGTATGACAATCGAACACACAAGCATACATAGCATAACTTATTTCCTAGTCCCCGTTGTCAAAAATCAGAAGCAATTCATTTTCCATTAGGAGTAATTTAGCAATTAATAAATAACGAGACATAATAGGATTAAGCCACTTCTCATAAAAGTAGAAGATTTTCAAAGAGTGTTTTATTCCATGATAAATAAGTAATGCTCCCCACATTTGGTAAATGAATGCTAACAATTAAGCACTAATTAAACATCTGTATTAAATACTAATTGTCACAATAACTAAATTAAATATTAGTTCAGACTGGTGTGACTAGTCTCAGATGACTCTTCTCTAAGTCTATTTCCACATCGATCCCATTGACTATGGCTTGTCACGCTAGTATTAGGAGCACTCGGTCCTTCAATAATCATTATATCGTCATTGGTGTGAGTATGCGTTGTCTTATTCTATGGATTCATTTATTACGTTGTCTCCTTCTATGGGTTCATTTACTTCTTCGGGCTTCTCTTCGGGTTCTTCTTCTTCTTCTTCTTCGGGTTCATCTTCTTCGTCATCACTAATTACTATTGTTCGTTTTCCACGGTTGCCTCTTCGATTTCTGGCATCTCGGGATCCATAAAAACATTCTCACCTCCAGCCTTTTTCAAATACGTGCCAATCCACACCAGGAGCCCTAAATTGTTCCACAATTTACTCTAACCTCTCTACTAGGTCATCCCTAGGTTCATTGACCATGTAATGGCTTGCCCAATGCACCTCTTATTCCATTAATCTTTGTGAAATATTATCATAGGTAATATCTAGTGCGTATCTACTGCCACCCTCAAACTTCGGGTCATCCTTTAATTGTTGGTCAAGGTCCTCGTAATTTTTCATTAATGATCTCCTAGCTCTTCCCGAGGGATTTTCCTAAGGGACCATTCACGGGAAGATTATTAATTAGGACAAAGGCTCTCAAATGTGTGTTGGTCTTGGTCTTGTAATCTCCCCCTAACATTCCTCATAATAATTCATGTAAGCTTCGAGTATTTTGCCATGCTCGGTAATGGTTAAGTTGGGATTCATATCTGAGGACGGCAAGAGAGCCATCCTAAGTGGCAATATATGTGTATAGAAAGAGTTAGAACATAAACACAAATATCATAAAACAATTAATACAATCATATTGCAACCCATATACCCATCATTCGCTCACAAAATTTATATTTTAGAAAAGAAAATTTAAAATTTTTGAATTATTAACAGGGAAAACGATTTCAAATTTTAACTTGCAAATGTTTTCGAAAAAGGTTTGAAACATTTTAGTTGAAATAGTTTTTCACAGGTTAAGAGAGTTGTTACTTGTTGAACACATCTGATCTTAGTTTAACCCTTACCATTACCGAGCATTGCAAACAACTAGGAGCTTACATGAATTATTGTGAGAAATGTGGAGGGAGGAGATTACAAGACCTCCACATATATTTGAGAGCCTCTGTCCTAATTATTAGTCTTCCACTGGATGGTTCCTTAGGATGGGTTAGGAGACCGTTTATGAAAAACTACGGGGATCATGACCAACAATTAAATGATGACGTAGAGTTTTGATGGAGGCAGTAGGCACCTACTAGACATAACCTACTATAATATTTCACAAAGATTAATGAAATTAGAGGTGAATTGGGCAAGCCATGAGATGATTAATGAACCTAGGGATGGGCTAGTAGATAGGTTAGAGGAAATTGAGGTACAATTTAATACTCCTGATGTGGAATTGTGGATTGACACGTATTTGAATAGGATGGAGGTAAGAATGTTTTTATGGATCCTGTGGAAGAGAAGAGTTCAAGTGTGGAAAACAAACCAATAATGATTAGTGATGACAAAGAAGAGGAGCCTGAAGAAGTAAATGAACCCCATACAGAAAGACAACCACCGATGACGACATAATGATAATTGAAGGACCAGGTGCTCCTAATACTAAGCCGGAGAAGCCGTAGTCGATGAGCTTGATGTGGAAATAAACTTAGGAGAGTCATCTGAGTCACACCAGTCTAAATTAGTATTTATTTAATTTAGCTATCGTATAATTAGCAATGTCAGTTTTAATAAAGATGTTTAATTGTTAGCATTCATTTACCCAATGCCAATCATTACTTATTTATCATGGAATAAAGCAGTTTTGACAATCTTTTATCTTTTATCAGAAATGGCTTAATCTTTTTATATCTCGTTATTTATTATTTGCTATATTACAATGGAAAATGAATTACTTATTATATGATTGGTGACAATGGACATAAGGATATAAGCCATGCTATGTAATTCTGTATACTTCAATACTTGTATGTTTGACTCTCATACTCTTAGAAGAATAATCAAATATGCTCTATTTTAACATAGAAAGGGCCTTAAGAGGGAACATGTACCATAAGGGAACATCTACCATAACATCAATAGGCTGACAACTTCGGGCAGCACCTAGTTAACATGAGTATGAGTGGAAACCGAATCCAAGTTGTTACCAGTTAAACCAAGCTAAGAATCCGAATGCTGCATCGGATATGAACAAGGTTGTGAGTTTACAAAGACCTGGATTTTTTGATGGAAAGGATGACCCTGTAAAACTAGAAGCATGGGTTAGGTCGTTTGATAAGATTTTCACTACCTTAAACTATCTTGAGGACTTAAGAATAGCCTAAGCCACCACGTACTATCTCATAGACAATGCTGATATTTTGTGGACTAAAAATAAGGATAGGTTGATGGCAGGTGCCACGGAATGACAATGAGGTGGATATGGTGAGAGCCATGGGAGGAGTTTAGGAATTTATGACTGCCTTAAGGAGCGTATTTTTCCCCGAGCACATCAAGAGAGAGGTAAGAAGACTGCTTGATAATTTGATACAAGGGGACCTTACTGTGTTAGAGTTAGTTCTTACACCCGAATCCCGAGCTTCAAGGTTTGAAGAGGGAGTAGATATAAACATTAGGGCTGCCTTTGGAGGATGAATGATACGACCATTTTGTATGTATACACCAAAAACAAGTAATGTGGAGAGGATTTTCAATGAAAGAAGTGTGGCAGTGGGTGATAAGCGGAGCTCTTCGAGGGCAAGTGACCAGAACTAGTGTAAGAAACCCACCTACACCGTCTTATTCTGCCAACCGAACTGCAAATACCTCAAACCATCACTTATGTAGAAGTTGTAATCGTGATCACCATGGGTTTTATTGTGATGATAATCCTTGGAAGTGTGCTTATTGTGGTCGCTGAGGAAAACATCTGAATGTACTACTAAAGAGAGAGAGAGTAGGGTAACCAGTACCAAAACAATAACCTCCGACAAACTAATTCAGTCAACTGGAGTAGGAAGTTCAGTTATTAGAGCTCAGACTAGGGAATACCAAGGAGGAAATCGTTTCAATAACAACTCTGTCCACAACAACAATGCTAGACCAATGGCCAGCACGACCAACTCATAACCATCGCGATAGAGCGGGTAATTTTTGAAGTTTTTATTTAGTTGGATTTGTTATTAACATTTGGTTCTTTTGAAAGATGTAAACCTTATATTTTTTAATTCAATTACTTAAGTCTTTCATTGCGAATGACTCCTTTGGTTACTATTAAGTAACATGTCCGAGTTTTGGCGTTTCATTTGTACAAGTAGAAGTTTTATTTCTAGCCAAAGTTTGGGGGTGTTACACTAGGTGTCGCAATTTTCTTTTTCTTTCTTGGTTTAAATTTCCAGGTCCACATTTGTAATATTTTTCGATTTATTTTTATTGAGCAGTGGTTATGCAATGCAGATAAGTCCTGCCATGATCCTCGATTGAGACTGAAGTATGTTATTTTCATCCTTAAATTATCTTCGTTTTAGTCTCTCTACTTTCAAACATGGTGGTCTGCCTGCTCATTCTCTTATGGATCGAGAAATCGAGTGTAGTTCTGCTTCGATTTCATACTTGTAGGTAGAGGTGTCTTGCGTAATTATACTCATGTTCTTAGGCCCAACCCCGGAAAACTAAAGCACTAAAATAGCAAGGGTATTTTATATCACGGCAGTTGTGAGTTATGAGTACTGCTTATGGTATACCCTTCTTCTTTGGTTATAGGGCATTCTTTGGATCATTGTATAGGTGCCTTGCTAGAGGAGCAAGGGCAGTATTTCAGTTATACCCGGAAAATAATGCTCAACGTGAGCTGATCCATGATTCTGCAATGCGTGTTGGATTTTCTGGTTGTGTGGTGGTTGATTATCCTCACAGGTACGTTATATCAATGTCTACCTCTATTTTTTTTTGTAATTGTATAACACCTTTTCTTTTTAGGATTCAGTTTTCTGGAGGCGGATTTAGTTCTAGTTGATGGGGTCGATCCTCTTCTGTTTTTTTTTTATATCGTATGCTCAATATGTAAACTAAATAGTTTAGTAGTTGTTGGCCATTCCAAGTCTAATGGTTCAAATGTTGACCACGCCTTTAATTTTTGCTTCGAGATTCTTCCTAGTTAGCCTTTTTATTTTCTTTTTTTGAGACATTGGTAAAATAATTTAATTATTACATGCTCATAGCTGCGTTAGCAAAGCTTAAACTTGATTGAGCTAATTTTTGCTAATGTAAACTTGATTGAGCTGCGACAGTTCAAGGAGCAAGAAGGAATACCTTGTTCTGACGTGTGGCCCTCCGTCTCTGAGTACTGCTCTTCCAAAAGGTAAAGATGGAGATCCCTCGGATTATGAAAGTGATGTAGACGCTGATGAAACAATGGTTAGTTCCACTGCATAACCCGGACTGTACTTTTTGCATTTAACTACGTGCAATTTTTAATTGCCTTTAACTATGTTCGTTCCATCAATCTTATGGCGAAAGCTCTTTTTGGTTACGTAGGTTTTTGTATCAGACCGGCATAGACCTCAAAAAAGACAAAAGCTATATAAGAAAACTAAAGGACGGGAATGGGTGCTTCACACAAAAGAAAAGATGAGAAAACGTGGCATTGATGTCCCTGATGATACAAAATACACTGGTCGTAAAAGAAAGCATGGTTTCTAGAATTCTAGTCATCGATCCTCATGCTGACGGATAAACGAGAGGTTTTTGGTATATACTAGTATTTGGTAGCCAGTTTTTTTGTTTATATAGATTAACGGAGTCACATTATGGACACAAATCTTTCAGCTAGTTGAAGTACCACATTTTTCAAATGAGTTGGCTGACTATACGGCGTAAATGACATTTGCAATTACATAAGGTTGATGAAAGTCGAAAGAGAGATGGAAAAGTTGAAAGTGCATTGAGATGATATATGATATGTTAACATGGTGGTTCACTTAAGATTTGTTTTTGTTACCAATTTGATGCTTGTAAAGGTAGCGTTTGCGGTCTTGGTCTTGTTTCATCTACCGTAGATGTAGCGGGTCTTTTGTTTAGTCGACTTTATGATAAACTGATGGTCTTTTAAGGCGATTGCCTATTGTTATATCGACCTACTGGCACCTTATATGTTGGTTTTGCAGTTCATACCTCACCTGAGCAGGCAACACATTTCCATCTTATTACTACATTGTTGTCCATGTGATGCAGCCACAAATAATAACAGGCAGACACTATTCGACAAATCCCTGCTGTCAAGTCGATCGAAAGATATCTGAAAGTGATTCGACTTTTGACGAGAGCCTAGTCAAAAGTCGAATCACTTAATAAAAGACATTGAATAACACTACCACCTATGACGATAGCTCTTGCTCGGTAGATTTCTCTACAATTAGCTTTGGTTGTAGCCACGATAATGTTGGGATTTTGGCGAGTGTTAGGGTTGGCTTAACAGGGTTAGGTGGTGGTGGTGGTTCTCGTTGGTGTCGTAACTTCTTTCGGCGATTGGTGGTAAATACGGTTGAAGGGAAAAATTGCTCATGGAAAAGATGTTCAATGAGGGGTAGGCTAGGAAAATCTGGGCTACTCCTATTTGCTTTAACTCTACGAAAGACAGAAAGTATTGGAAACATTATTCTTCCGCAATTTAATTGTGAAAAATGGGTATGCAATGCCCTCTTAATTCTCACTTAATCAACTATTAGAATTTCAAGAAAGAATGATAACAGAATTAATTATCTGACAAGAGATTTTGTAAGAAGGAAGTTATGGCTTCTTCCATGTCCGCTAGCAGGGGCGGGCCCTACACCAAAGAAAAATTTTAATGTGAAGAAAAACAATTTTGCTACACCATAATTTCCCAATTAATGAGGAGTAATTAATCACTTTAATCTTAAATGCCGTGAGATTAGCCTTTACTATCCAATTCTCTGGCACAAATTTCAAAAGTGTGTAATCTCAATTCCCCAAATGGTGGGATTTAATGTTCATGCAATTAATTTTTGAATGTTCCTATACTATGCAGTAATATGGAAGTATTTAAAATAAATTTGGT